>JABCKH010007651.1:0-62656 GCA_018851285.1 Lyophyllum semitale | reverse complement strand
TTACTGGATCCTTTCTTTAACCTCCAGAAGCACCGCGATGAGCCTCCTTCACACACTGATCAGGTCCATGCCGGCTCATGGAAGGTCCTCATGATGATTGCGATACGTGTGCGTTTCACGCTAGCACCATAAATGTTTGTCTGGAGAACGAAGTATTCTTTTCTTTTCTTTTCGGAGAACGCTGGGGTATTAACTGTTAGCGTCCACGGTTTCGTCCCCGGCAATTCATCGATCATCCGAAGCTCTGAGATTTCAGTCCTGACATATATCATCTAAATAGTTGGTAGTTGAAAACTCAAAAGCAATGAAACTGTGATGATAAGTATGCCAGAAAACTTGTTATATAACGAGCCGCAGGCTCTAGGTAGGGGGCTTTGCTGCTTGCCAGCCCCACCAGCGTTATTTTATATTTTATACCTGCGATACACAGAAAAAGGAAGGCATGATGGGATGAAGCACAAGTTGTGCGACCCTATGGCGAAAGTCTGCATGGATCAATGGAATGATCGGATGAGCAGGAGTCGCGATTTCACTCGAACCCATCTAATGACAAGCCTGAGTGTCCTCCAAAGATCCATGGTCCAATCCTATACAGTATTGCCGCTGAGTTGACGCTCGAGCTTGACCAGCTCTTGCGTATGCGGATGCTCCCAAATAGCCTCCGCAGCGGCGGGGTCGATAGGTGCAAGTGGTTTTCGTGGGAGTCCACCGTATCCGTGCAGTTTCTCGAGCAGGTATTTCGTGCCGGCGATCGATGTTTTCGCAATGGTGTAGTCAGCACGTGCTATAACACCCTGTAAGCGCTGAGCTTCGGGTAAGAACGACAAGTCCTTTCGAGAAGCCTCGGAAAGCTGGTACACTTTGACAATGGTGTGCTGAAATAAAGGGGTTAAGCCAAGAGTGTATCATGAAAGTGCAAGGACTCACGGGTGCTACGTTGGCGAGACCCGTGATGGCACCATGGCCATTGACGAACGTGGATGAAACGAGGAAGTCGGCGAACCCTCCAAGGACGATAAAATTGGATTGGGGATTCTTGCGAGGATACTTCGCGGCCCAAGCAGGATCCGACACAGCCTCCGCAATTCTGGTGAGCTTTCCGACATTTCCACAACTAGATTTCCCATCAGTCGAAGGCTAAAATGAAGGAACGTGTTGGACATACGTGAGTTTGACGCCAGCGACATTGGGGCACTCAGCCGCCAACTCAACGATCAGGTCCGAATCCAGATCGATTCCTCCACTTGCGCCTGGGTCTTGAAGAGTGTTAGCAACCAGAACCATGTATAGTTTGAACACTTACAATTATATATTATTACGGGTATAGGGCTCTTCTGGGCAACTTCCACAAAAAAGGCCTTGAGTGCGGAGCGGGTCAACGCGCCCGCGAAGTAACCACTTGCAATGACAATGGCATAGTTAGCACCGGCTGCGGCTGCCTCGTTGCCAAGTTCGATCGTCTCTCTAGTGCTCCCAGCTCCCGTCCCCATGATAATA
Organism: Lyophyllum semitale; assembly: GCA_018851285.1. Classification (NCBI taxonomy): domain Eukaryota; kingdom Fungi; phylum Basidiomycota; class Agaricomycetes; order Agaricales; family Lyophyllaceae; genus Lyophyllum; species Lyophyllum semitale. The sequence continues at coordinate 61,159 of JABCKH010007651.1, read as the reverse complement.
GGGAAATCGGGGAACCCAGCGTTGTCCAGCGCCTTTCGTGTCGCATAGATCAACCTGACACGTTCCGCATGTGACAGGTGAATGGCCTCTCCCATGGATCCAGCAATCACTGGAGCAACACCAGCGGCAGCGATCCGAGCGACATGAGCCTCGAACGTTGGGACGTCTGAATCAGAGCGTCAGGACTCATAGAACCTCGCGGAGAGGCAGACCGGAGGTTACTCACCAAGGTCCTCGGACGAGGGTAAGAAAAACGAAGGTATTGGAGCATATATGCCAGCCTTGAGGGGGCGGTAGACCGAGTGAGCACCGTTAATTCCGTTGGCGGCCATGAAAAAGGGAGTGGGATATTAAGCATCCTCTTTTACCGAGCTCAGGTATATAAACGGTCGAAAGAGGGGAGGTGCTTGGTTCGGAAACCCTCGGCCCGAGTTGAACGGCCCGAGTTCCGCATACGCCGGACCGTCCTCAGGATTCGACTCGCGGCACTGGAGCGATTTTTCGACCTGATTTCGCAATTTTCGCGTGACTTTTCGAGACGGATTCTTCCTGGTGACTCGTGACAAGTTATTAAATTTAATGGTCCGATTTCGACCAAACCAAGGGGATGGAATGACCTCTTCAATCGTGATTGGTAGCTACATCAACACTTACTTTGCAGTGGCAATTGAGTGGCAAAGACAGTCTTGCGAGGGACGCCGAAAAATGAATAGCTCGTGTTGAATTTACGACGGATCGTGATCGATGAGATCATCCAGGTCAATCTACGGCAGAGGTCCAAAGATAGAAGCCTGGCACGGTCATCCGCTGAGAACTCTGGCATTCTGTACGTGCAGACGCGCTGAGGCTCATAAAAGATGCCTATGGGCTCGTGGCCCTGAAGACGATCCTTAACAACGAGCTTTGATCCCAGGTTCTTCATTTCCCTCTTCACAAGCTTCGCAAACAGCGATGTCTGTACTCCCCACTGCCACCTCATCGTCATGTAGACTTTGTCCAGGACGGGGAACTGCGCTTCCGACGCAAGCACTGAGTCGATGCGTTTCCATCCACGGCAGTCCCGTTGCCTTATGGTCGCATCCCAGATAATATGCTTTGAGTCTACAAGAACAGAGATGATTAGGGTCTCAACGGATGAGGGGTCGGAAGCGTGGAGAGCAGTTTCGGGAGCCAGGCATCCGGGTGCGCAAAGGGCTTAATGGTGCTGGAAGTGAGGTCGAGGGTGAGCGTACGCAGCGATGCATTGTGAGAGAGGTCGAAGGGCCTTCCGGTGAGAGCAAGGGGCCTGACTGATCATGACCAGCTGGGAACGATTGGACAGACGTCAACGGGACAGACGCACATTCGGATGTCTTGAATTTGAGGTACTCGAGAGACGGGCTTGCGTGCAGTAGCTTGGATACACGCCTGCAATCGACGTTTGTGACGTCCAGTGATTTGAGGCCTGTCAAACTGCTCGGAAAGAACAAGACATGCAGGCTGTGATCTTTACTGCCCAGGAGGCGGAGCGCGAGACTTGTGAGCTTTCGAATCAGCACCTTACTAGTAATAGGGATGGTGATATCTCCAGGAGAAATTGGCTCATTGACATCCTGATATATTTTGATGTGGTGGATGAATTCTGCAAGGGGTGGAAAGACGAAGAGGAGAGAAAAGAAGTCGTGAAATAAGGTGGCGGTGCGGAGGCTGATGGTAATAGGTATGGAAGAGGCAGACGCGTGATGGGGCGTACCAGTTGCGGGAGATCCGTGCGGAGGATATGAGGGTAGGGTAGTCCCGTTTAACGTACTCGAGGATGGATTGGATGAGCTCAGTAGGAAGGTCGGCCATTGGGCTGGTAAGGTAAATAGTATAAGGTTGAATCAGGAGAAGACCTCTAGGCTCTTGCCGTCCGTTCACACGCCCACTGGGCTTCAATCTTGTTCTCCTGGTCAGCAAATTACTAAATCCTTTCTTTAACCCCCAGAAGCACCGCGATTATTGACAGTACCATACTCTTACTATCAGGATGAGTGAATTTAACATTCACGATCATGATCAGGCTGCCAAAAAGAACGTCCCACCGAACGAGAGCTCTTACATCTGGACATCACTGGCAGACGACATCTTTGTGGGGAGCAAGCGGAAAGAACGCCCTGATTCAAGGGACGAGCAACCGGGAAAGAGAGCTCAGACAGGTAGTAAGGCTCCACGCCCTCACTCCAAACGCCCTCCACCCCCGACTCCCGGAAACTGCAATTCTGCCGCCAGCACTGCCCCGCATCCTCAGACACCTGCTGATAGCCATTCAGCAAGGGCTCACGATCATACATCATGGTCATCTCCGGATGCGAGCGTGCCCCAGATGCCCTTCAATCCCCTACTCGTTGACCTAAATGACGGGTTTGGTCTACGATTACTCAAAAGATCAGAGCTCAACAAAGTTTGCTCTGCTTACGGCATAAAAGCAAATGGCACAAATGAGACTCTTATAGCTCGTTTATGTGCCAACTTGAAAGCCTCAGCTGACTACACCAGTCTTCCACGTGTGAAGGCTGGTCCCAACAAGAAACACCCTGTATACTGGTATCCTGATGGTGATGTCCTCGTCCAAATTGATGGAATCCGCTTCAAACTACATCGAGGTCCCCTTGCGCGGCAAAGCGAGTGGTTCCGATGCACCCCCGAGCATGGAGACACCCCCGAGCATGGAGATGAGGCTCCAAATCTTGTCGGAAAGGTGTATCTGCACCATCTCGACGGGCTCGGTCTGGACGCTCATGATTTTGAGGTGCTCCTGGACGCCCTTGACAACGCTATGTAGGGTTCTTCTGTTTTATTTCCGCCCTCAGTCACGACTCATTCTTTTCTCCAGCACTTATATCCACAAAAGGCCTTCGTTCACCACCATCGCATCAATTTTACGCGCCTCCACCGCGCTCGCGTTCCCAAAGTTTGTATCGTATGCCTCCAAGTATCTTGAAAGGATGTGGGCTCCGGACATTACCAGCCTCTTCGTAAGCTCCGGCCCTATCGAGTACGCAGTTGAAAGCATCGCGCTGGCACGGCACTACCGTCTCGCGCCATCCATCATTAAGCGAGTCTTGTACGAGCTGGTGCGCCTCGAAGGCTTTGGCCAGCCCAAGCTCGTTATGGCAGACGACCAGGGTTCTGATGCCAGAGCCACCCGCCTTGACGCGCGGGATCTAAGCGCCCTCGTCCATGCCCGAGAGCGGCTCACGAGCGCGTGGAATGCAGCCGCGGACCCGGCTGAGTTCCCCCCGTGTGCGCAAGCGGCCGACGGCGGCCAGACTGCGTGCACGGCGACTAGCAGTGCGCGCTCCCTCGAGGCGCACGTGATGCTCGTCAAAGAGTCTGGCATGTTCAGAAAGTATCAATACGACCCAGTTTGTGGGTTGTGGCACTTGGCGGAGGCTCCGTGGGAGGTGGAAGGGTTCTGTAAAGCGTGCGTAGAGCGTAGGAAGAAGACGGGGGTGATTGAATGGCTAAGAGTGTGGAAAGAGCTGGATGGGTGGTTCGGGCTTAAGGACGCATAGGTGTGTGCACATTTTGTGGTTTGGGTGCCTTTCTCCTACTTTCAAGTTTGTACGTTGAGTTTATTAGTTGTCAAGCTTTACACTTACTATGTACCTTGATCCATGTATTTGTATATTTTGCATATGTGAATCTATGGTGACAGTGATAGTGATAATACTCACAAGCGGCCCAATCCCATACGAAGTGCAAGCAGCGACACCATGCTTCTTACAATGCGGTAACATCTAAGTAGATGCTGCAGAAGATAATCCGGCAAGTCGAAGACCGTGATGCACTTGAGAGTCCAAATGCTGGAGCCCCGGGAGGAGCATAACGTGCGATTTCTCAGCCAGTGCATTGAGGACAGCATTAGATGCGTCCATGCAACTCTAGACGGCTCCGTGATGCATCCATCCGCGGCGCAGGGAGAGCCGCCGAAACCCAACTCCACCGGGTCAACCGTTGACAGCATGCGCACAAGGCGCAGGAATCCGCAGGCGCGGAAAAGGCTGATCTTCTGGGGAATTATGTTGAAAAATAGTTTTTTATGAAGAGAGGGTCAGAGCCGACAAGTCTGTGCGTGGTTCTTGTGCATCTGCAGACAGTGCTATGTTGGGGTAGGATCAGTAAATCCTCGTCGACGCAGAGTAGCTCGTGTTGAATTTAGGATGGATCGTGATCGTTGAGATCACCCAGGCTCAGGTCAATCTACGGCAGAGGTGCAAAGATAGAAAGCCTGGCACGGTCATCCGCTAAGAACTCTGGCATTCTATACGTGCGGGCGCGCTGAGGCTCAAAGGAGATGCGCACGGGCTCGTGGCCCAGAAGACGATCCTGAACGACGAGCTTTGATCCCAGGTTCTTCATCTCCCTCTTCACAAGCTCCGCAAACAGCGGCGTCTGTACTCCCCAGCACTTCATTGTCATATCCACTTCTTTCAGGATAGGGAACTGCGCTGCCGACGCGAGGATTGAGTCGATGTGTTTCCATCCACGGTAGTCCCATTTCCTTACGGTCGCATCCCAGAGAAGACGGTTTGGTTCTATGAGAAGAGAGATAGAAATGGTTAGGGTCTCAACGGACGAGGGGGTTGGAAGCGTGGAGAGCAGTTTCGGGAGCCAGCCGTCCGGGTGCGCGAAGGGCTTGATGGTGCCGGAAATGAGGTCGAGGGTGAGCGAGCGCAGCGACGAATTGTGAGAGAGGTCGAAGGGCCTTCCGGTGAGGGAAAGGGGCTTTACTGATGGTCATGATCAGCAACGAACGATCGGGAGACCAACGGGACAGACGCACATTCGGAGGTCTTGAATTTGAGGTGCTCAAGAGACGAGCTTGCGTGCAGTAGCTTGGATACACGCCTGCAATCGACGTTTGTGACGTCCAGTGATTTGAGGCCTGTCAAACTGCTCGGAAAGAGCGAGACATGCAGGCTGTGATGGACGCAGCCCAGGAGGCGGAGCGCGAGACGTTTGAACACCTTACTACCAGCAATAGGGGTGGTGATATCTTCAGGTGAAGTTGGCTCATTGACATCCTGATAGATTCTGAGGTGGCGAATGAATTCTGCAAGGTGTGGAAAGACGAAGAGCAAAGAAAAGAAGTGGTGAAATAAGCTGGCGGTGCGGAGACTGATGGTATGGAAGAGGTACGCGCGTGATGGGGCGTACCAGTTGCGGGAGATACGTGCGGAGGATATGAGGGTAGGGTAGTCTTGTTTGACGTACTCGAGGATGGATTCGACGAGCTCAGTAGGAAGGTTGGCCATTGGGCATGTCTTAGTCTTAGAACACACCCTTTATAGTCTGTTCACACGCCCACTGGCAAGCTTCTTATCACTGTTGTTTCTTTAACCTCCAGTACCGCGATTATTGATAGCCACATTCTTTCTATCAGTATGAGCGATTTCGACTCTCAAGATTATGATCCGGCTGCCAAAAAGAAGGTACCTTCGAACCAGAGGCACCTTTTCATGGGGAGCAAGCGGAAAGAACGCCCTGATAACACTCACAATTTATGGGGCGAACCACAGGGAAAGAGAGCTCGGACAGGTAGTAAGGCCATATGCCCTCCACCTGGACCCACCGCCAGCGCTGCCCCGCAGCCTCACGCGCCCTTCGATCCCCTGCTTGTCGACCTGAGTGACAGGATTGGTCTACATATACTCAGAAGATCAGAGCTCAACCGAGTTTGCGCTGCGCACGGCATAAAGGCAAATGGCACAAATGATGCTCTTATAGCTCGTTTGTGTGCCAAAGCCTCCACCAGTCCTCCACGTGCGAGGGCTGGTCCCAACAAGAAACATCCTGTGCACTGGTATGCTGATGGTGATATCCTCGTCCAAATCGATGGGATCCGCTTCAAACTACATCGAGGTCCCCTTGTGCGGCTAAGCGAATGGTTCCGACGTACCTCCGAGCATGGAGATGAGGCTCCAAAGCTTGTCGGAAATGTGCCTTTGTACCATCTCGACGGGCTCGATCTGGATGCTCATGATTTTGAGGTGCTCCTGGACGCCCTTGACAACGCCATGTAAGTTTCTTCTTTTTTTTTTCCGCCCTAAGTAACTTATTCTTTTCGCCTCCAGTACCTACGTCCACAAAACACCTTCCTTCACCACCATCGCATCCATCTTACACGCCTCCACCGCGCTGTCGTTCCCAAAGTTCGTATCGTACGCCTCCAAGTATCTCAATGAGATGTGGTCTCCGAGCATCGCAACACTCTCCTCCGGCCCCATCCAGTACGCAGCCGAAAGCATCGCGCTGGCACGGCGCTACTCCCTCGCGCCATCCATCATCAAGCGAGCCTTGTACGAGCTCGTGCGCCTCGAAGGCTTCGGCCAGGCGAAGCTCGTTACAGGTGACCAGGGTTCTGATGCTGGAGACACTCGCCTCGACGCGCGCGACCTCGGCACGCTCATTTATGCTCGAGAGCAGCTCACGAGCACGTGGAATGCGGCCGCGGACCCCGACGAGTTCCCGCCGTGTGCGGAGACCGCCGACGTGACGGGCCGGACTGAGACTGCCTGCACAGCGACCAGCAGCACACGTTCCCTCGAGGTACACGTGAAGCTCGTCAAAGCGTCTGGCATGTTCAAGAAATATAAGTACGATCCTGTTTGTGGGTTGTACAAGTTGGCAAATGCACCGTGGGCGGAGGAAGGGTTCTGTAAAGCGTGCGTAGAGCGCAGGAGGAAGACGGGGCTGGATGAATGGTTCAAAGTGTGGAATGAGCTGGATGGGTGGTTTGGGCTTAAGGACGCATAGGTGTGTGCATATTTTGGTGGTCTGTCGTAGGGTTGTATGCCGTGCCGTGATACCGATGGCATGGTTTGGATGTCTTTCTCCTGTTCGGACGTTGAGTTTTATCAGTTATCGCGCGTTACGCTTCTTATGTACTTATTATGTATCTCGATCCATTGTATTCGTGTATTATGCATATGTAAATCCCATGTGAAGTGCAGCAGCGACTACCTACTTCTTACAATGCGGGATGACCAACATAAGGGACTCTTAGAAAGTAAGTGGAGAGAATTTCTGACATTTGCCAAAATCATAGGGCTGGATACATACAGACTTCCGAGAAAGATGCATAGTTACAAACATACAGTGAATAATAGAGGTTCTGAGTGATTTTTGACTGGTCAAGATCGCGAATTTCATCATTCAGCGAAAGTGAGAGCCGCAACGCGGGACACACATCTACAACATCTATGTAGAACATGATCTAGCAAGTCGAAGTCCGTGATGCGCTTGAAAGTACAAATGCTGGAGCCCAGGGAGGAGGATAACACGCGATTTCTCAGCCAATGCATTGACGACTGAAAACATTAACTGCGTCCATGCAACTCTGGAAACGCTCCGTGATGTCCATCCACGGCGGAAAGAGAGCCGCCCAACTCCACCGTGTCAATCGTTGGCACCACGCGCACAAGGCTCAGGAATTCGAAGACGCGGAAGAGGCTGACGTCTGGAGATATGCTCAAAAATAGTCTTTTTATGGTCTCTACGGAAAAGAGGGTCAGAGCCGACAAGTCTGTGCGGGGCTCTTGTACATCTACAGAAAGTGCTATGTTGCGGTCGGATCATTAACTCCTCGCGACCCAGATACACAGACAGGATCCAGTTGCGGAGGTTCAGCCTGAGACCGGAGGGGGCTCCTGATAGTTCCCGATTGTAATACTCTAAGGCATCGAACGAAACTCCATTATCGAGATGTTTTGATACCTCTGGATGACTCTGATATTAGGTGCGCCTTCTAAATGAGAGCAAAAAGGCAACCGACCGTTTCAACTTCGTGGCAGGTTCAAGTTAATGTTAACTGCTCACTAGAAATCCTTGAGACTCATCGAGACTAAAAGTACATGAAACGAGTCGACGAACGTATGCACGGCACACACCTAGTTAAGACTCCCTGGGTCCTTCAAGGTAGTCCGTGGTTTGAACGTGTGCCGTGAGCTTGTTCAAGGGACCCGGTCAGCGGCCATGGAGCACCGCCACAACACTGACTCGTCGTTCGTTATATACATACAGCACTCGATCGAGTTCATTTCAATTCTTTCATGACCTCTCCAGGCAATGGTCATTCAAGAGCGTCTAAACTCTTCCTGAGCTTGCTAAAATCCATTACGCTTGCTGTCTTCCTCCTGCTTGTGCCCCACTCAGCCTTAGGCTCGAGTCCCTCATCCGTACCCGACGTTCTTCACGACCACAGTACCTCAATGGTCCTTGGCGCAACAACGCACACCGCGGCAGAGAAATCACACGTGTACCGCCCACCACAGGTCCCTCTCGATATAGACAACTATCCCGTCGCACCCTCCAGCCTGGCGCTTGAGCAGGTACACGTTTTTGTACGACATGGTAAGGTTCCCAATCGCCATTCACAGGCTCACTTTGAACTTTTTCGTATATATAACGTGTCCCTGTGTTCTTTCGATGTTGCCTGTTCTGGATCTACGAATTTGAACATTTGGATCGTGCTGATACGCGTCCAGGCGAACGGACACCTGTGGGCGTGCGCCTCTCGCGTCCGCCGGCATCAATCCCCGAGCATTGGATGATGTGCAAGACTGCAAGACAGTTCCACACGGCTGTGACAAATACCACGGGGGAGGAATTCTTGCGTGCGCGGAAGATGGTGGAACGCGTAGATGGGACCGCTGCCGTGGGCGAGTGGTGCGTGCATTAGTCTTCTCTGGCGAATGGAATGTCTTATATGTAATTGCTGCGGTATTTAGCCTCCTTGGAGAGTTGACGGATGTTGGGAGACGGGTGTGCATTTTGGATTTGCGCATCGGTTGCAAGAATTTATACCCTTCTTATAATGCAGTCGACCTACGATTTTGGAAAATCGTTGCGGAAACTCTATATTGACAGGTATGTCCTCCCTTCCCCCTTTGCCGTAAGTTACCAGCTGGCCCCATCAGGTTAGGCTTCCTCTCCGATAAACTGCCCAGGAAGGACGAGGTCTATTTTCGGTGTGCTCTCTCGACTCCCGCTTCTTGTCGACGTGGCTCAACATCAAATGTGTCCGTGTTATAGGAGTACAAACATCCCACGGACCATAGAGTCGTTGCAGCAGATCGTGCACGGCCTCTACCCGACAGAGAAATGTAGTGCGGATGTCCTCCCCCACATTCTCATCAGGTAATCTACTGTTTATGATCTATTGTGCATCGCCTCACGTCTGCCTCAGGAATCGGAGGGACGAAAACCTGCTGGGAAACACTTATGCTTGCAAGCGCCTAGAGATCCTTCAACTTAGTTTCGCCCAAAGTGGACAACCCTCGTTCTTCGTTCTCTATCATGATGTCTGACATGCTTTCTAGCTGCTGCCGCTACGTACAATCCCACCCTCAAATTTTTGGATGGGCGCCTCTCTAAGTATATTGATGGCAAACCTATACGAGTCGACGGCAAGCCCCGAGCGTCTGGTATCATGGACACAGTCTGTAGTTCTCAGCTCACCGCCACAGACAATTCGCTCACGTCAGCCTCAACAGATTCGTGCAGCGATTGCACATGGCATCAAGGTGCCTCCCGAATTTGAGGACAACGCTGTCGTTGACGTCATTGTACGTCATCTTCCACCCTTAGTTGATGCATTCTGATGTATCTAACAGGAGCGAGCAGTTGTGAACGAATGGTTCGCAGGTATGTCATCCCAAATTTGTCCCCTTAGCTTGTACTTATTAAAAAAACTTCATCCGGTCTAACAGGGTGTAAGGGTTTCTCTATCGTCGCGCGAAACGCTTCGGCCGCCACCGTACTAACAGAGTAATGCAGATAAGACAGAAGAGGTGCGCCGTCTGGGAATGGGTCGGCTCCTCGAGGACATGACTAGTAAGATGCAACGCAAGGTTGACCAGGGCCCAGGAGACCCGCTGAAGATCTTGGTTCATGCTACGCATGATACGGCCCTGGCGGCGTTGTGTACAACACTAGATGTGTTTGATGAACAGTGAGTGGGTTTCACATAATTCAATGAAGACAAAGATCTCGTACTCATGGCATGTCTTCTACAGGTGGCCGGCGTTCACGGCTTCTATTACATTTGAACTATTCAAGAAGACACCCACAGAAACACAAACAACGGTGGATGCGTCATTATCGGAGACGGTTTTGTCGAGCTTCAAATGGAAGCCGGTACCAGAACACTGTATGTCTCGTTACGTCCGTCCATCTTGAATTGATCTTAATTTCCACCCGTAACCGTACTTAGTTGTGAGGATGAGATACCAGAACAAGAACATGGTCCTTCCGTTCTGTGCGGAGGAAGGAAAGCATTTTCCAGGCTCACCCGAGTTTTGCACCCTCGCAGCGTTCCGGGATCGTGTGAAGGACCTTACTCCAGTGGATTTTGAAGCCGAGTGTGCGCCCTCAGGGAGGTCAGTCACTTGAGATCGAGGTGCCGCTCCCATATCTTTCTATATCTCAGGGTTAACGGCAGTATTTCCATATCATACTAATGCAATCTACGTGGCGGACCTGGTTGCGACTTAATACTGCTTCGAGGAATCTCAGGACGTGTCCTTCACCCTCGTTGCCCTGTTCATACCATCCTCGTGAAGCACGCGCCTGATGATATGACGTCATAGCTTCGGGCTCCACAAATTCCCTTCAATGATACGTTGACGTCTTATCACTTCCCCGCCGGTCCAATAGCCCTTGAAAATATTGGGGACATGCTAAAAGGGGACGGTATAGTTCCCGCAAGCTGTTCGTTCTCAGCATCAGAAAGATGTTCTTCGCCGCCTGGAAGGGTGTCTCTATGACGTGCAGTCATCGTGAAATACATTTCCCCACTCCACAGAATGAGATTATCCGAAATGGTGTACGTCGCAGCGCTGCTTTTGGGATACAGGCCATGTGTGGAGTGGAGCTGCCAGCTATAAAGCCTCGTAGAGTAGTCTAGTGATTCTAGAACGTGTCTGGCCGGTCCTTCCCCAGGCGACGCACACACCTTTCTCCCTGCCATACACGGATTTGCCTCTTCCTTCTTTACCTGCTCACCACAATGTCTGAACTCACAGGGAAGACTATGAAAGTTCTCTGGTACCATGCAGTATGTTAGGCTCTGGAGAGCACAGGTCTAGGAGTTGACATCCTTATAATGCATGATAGCCGGAAAACTTTGAAATCAAGCAGGTCCCTATCCCTTCAATTCGAGATGATGAAGTTCTTCTCAAAGGTCTGTTACTCATCTACGTCAGGGAGCTAGTGAACTGACTTCGGGGCGTAGTGAGCTGCTGTGGTGCGTCTTCCCATGTGTTCCGGGGTGCCGGAGCGCTGAAGCCGACTGCCTAACATTAGGTGTCTGCGGCACCGACCAACACATCCACCACGTAAGGGCCTTCCTTACCGCATTCAACAACCTTACTGATTGTTTTTTATTTCAGGGAGAGTTCATCTCCAAGTTCCCGGTACGCCTTCACCTCGCAACTTTTCGAGCATTGATCAATATTGTGATCTAGCTTATTCCTGGGCATGAAGCGATCGGTGCTATTGTTAAGATGGGAAAGGACGTACAAGGCTTCGCAATCGGCGACCGCTGCGTCGCTGATGTTGGTCTCACTGTGAGTTACTTTCGGCGATCTGCACTGCCACGTCAGGCACTTATCCACTCCTTGGCTTCTCTTTCGATCATGATCGTGCTCGATTAGTGCGAGAACTGCTTCTACTGCCGCAGAGGACAATCACTTCTCTGCCTGCACTTCGAAGCGCGCGGCGTGACCCAGGATGGCGGATTCGCAGAGTACATCGCCTAGTATGTCTTCCTCGTTCTTTCGTTGGTGGCCCACCCTTCTTACAAGAAATTCTCGTACAGCCCACAGAAGAAGCTGTACAAGATCCACAACCTCACGGACGAAGAGTCCACACTGCTCGAGCCCGCCGCCTGCGCGATACACGGCCTCGACAAACTCGACCCTCCCGTTGGTATTGATGTGCTCCTCCTCGGCGCGGGACCTACCGGGCTTATTCTCGCGCAGCTGCTTAAGCTGAACGGCGCAGTGCGCATCGTCATTGCGGCGAACAAGGGAATCAAGATGGATATCGCCAAGGATCTTGAAGTGGCGGACGAGTACATCGAGCTCGACCGACAGAACCCCGAAGCGCAGTGGAAGAAGCTAAAAGAGGACAACCCATATGGCTTTGATGTCGTGGTAGAGGCGACAGGTGTGGAGAAGTTGGCGAATGATAGCATCAACTATGTGAGGCGAGGCGGCACGTTGATGATTTATGGCGTGTATGAGAACAAGGCGTTGGTTCACTGGCCACCGTCCAAGGTAGGAATTTTCCCTATCTCAGAGAAGCAATTAATTGAGAGCGATCCACACACTGTAGATCTTCGGTGACGAAATCAAGGTCAGTGGTCTCCGGGCCACGATGTATATGAGAATGGATCGCTGACTCTCGTTTTGCAGATCATTGGTTCGTTCTCCCAGACGTATTGCTTCCCCCGTGCGGTTGCATACCTAGACAGTGGCAAGATCAAGACCAAGGGTATGGTCACGGACGTATTCAAGCTTGACGACTACCAGCAGGCCCTTGATAAGATGAGCAGCAGGGCTGCGCTTAAAATTGCAATAAAGCCATAGAGAGTTTGATGAAAGACTAACTTGAGGCTAACATTTATTTATCAACCAGTGGAATGGCGATTCGAGTTGTATTATAAAAGAAATTTTTGAGCTTGAGCCTCCTGAGAGTGATATTTTACAGGGCTTGATAAACCAGTAGACTTATAAGAATTTCCTCGACTATCGAGGAGGATGGGTCTGGCCCTTGATTATACTCAGGGGAAACCTGAAGCCTGACTACGAGTACTGCGTTGCTGAAGGAGATGGCTGCTGCTCCGGAACCGCCTGTATCACCTATCTAGTGTTGGAGTTGACCGGCACACCCGCCGCGGCCCGCTGACCTTCCGAGGTATTTTTAGCTTCTTGGTAGCTTACTCATTCGCATCTTTTTCTTGCTGTTTAGATTAGCCTTTCGACCTTATATACAGCCGTAGATTATCTTGTTACGATACGGAATTCACTCGTTTTGCCCATCATCATACCCCCGTCCGAGTATCTCAACATCTAGATTATCTAGTACACGAATTGCAACTTGACGACTCCAAAAAGTTGTTCGTGCCGCTCGCCTTCCACTCTGTACACTCCCATGGTAACCTCTACTAAAAGTGATAAACCATGCGTAGGAATACTAACCAGCATATCATTGGAAGTTCTCGCTCATATCCAGAGCTTCATCGAGCCCGCCGATATAATCTCTCTCCGAAAGGCCGCTGAGGTCGGTTTCCGCAAGGAGTTCAAGCCACAAAACATGCTCACTACTTCAAACCCCGTAGAGCTGTAAATATCTACTCGATGCCACGTCTCAGAGAAAAGTTTGGCTGGACGCTCTCCATCGTATATGCACGCTACATGGTCTATTCCGACCATCTTTTCCAACGGGACAGATGTCCGAGAAGGAGCTCGAAAACGCGGCCCTTGGACCTCGTCGTTTCTCTTCAATGGTCATGGCCAAAAATCAGGATAATCTCATGGAGCCTCGTTCAACGCGCATCATTGAGTCCCGTTTCGCAGCCAAGGGGTCTGGAGAATTTACAGTTTTCCATTTCATTCCTGGCGGCCGATATCTGATCATCCATAGCACTGATGCGATATTGTTATGGGATCTTGGTGTTAATGTCAGGGGCATGCTCCCGCCATCTATAGTTGCATACATGCCGTCGGATTCAGCACTATATTCAAGCTTTGCTTGCGCTCTCACTGCGGACCACCTGGGTCTTCTGTTGCTTCTCGCCGTGTCGGAAGAGGCTGGAGGGTAACCATTTCAATATTATTGCCTGATGATGATTGACGATGGCTTGATGGGTTGGTCTCAAATATCTCCGTCCATGTCATCTACCCCCTGTCCCCAACCCCAGAATTTCGTCATGTCGCATCTCTCAAAGACTTTAGTGTTGACTTGATTTCTTCAGCATCCACCGACACTCTATTCGTTTTTTTGCATTCAACTTTGATAACCGTTTGGAATTTTAAGGAAAATTCTATTGCGACATGGGACCACCAAAGTCCCGAAGTTTGCGACGTAGGTCGTCTTGCTAATCCCACAACGCTTTTGCTCATTCCCCGTCTAGATTACGATAACAGAAGAACACATAATCTTATTCCAACCACATTCCTTCCTGATCTACGCCATTCCTTTGCTATATCCATGCCAGGAGACAGGCGGCCTCAACGCTAGTTATCTGAATGAGCCATATTATTCACCCGTCGAGTTTGGGTATAACACTGGTCACCGTTATGCTGGTGTTTGTTTGTCGTCGAATTGGATTTCACGACAAAACCATCAAGATATATTCAGCGTTGTCACAAGGGACAACGAGACCAATATCAATGTTCACTATTACGTGTGGAAAGCATCGCATAACCCAGACCTACCAACGAGCATTCCTATCCTGGCAGACTTTAGCCATTTCAGTCAACTTTCAGGGAGGCAGGGACCACCGCTCATGCGTTTCTGTGACCAGTATGCAATCCAAAGATAGTCGAGATAGCCAACTCTCCTTCATAATCTCTCCAATCCCTACTTGAACATTCGCTAGAAGGGGTAGTTTTGGCGCATTCAAGTCAATGACTCTTTGGAAGCCTGGGAATGATTCCGATGTGATCCAGGATTACGATCTGTGCCCTGCCAGTGGTCGTTTGTGTGTTATGACTCACGCGCACGAAATCCGCGTCGTCGATTATCTCGCACCGTTTTGAATACCGAACGACGATTGTGAGTGTTTCTCGTGCTTCCGCGGATTCTTGTTCTTATATCTTGCTTCCAAGGGATACCCCCGGTCTGATGCTGTAGAATAGGGTGTTTCACAGTAGCCAACTTCGAGCCCGATTTCAATCCAACTTGACGTTCAACTTGGCGCTCAACTACAACGAATTCGAAGAGAAAGTTGGATCGTCTACTGTGAAACACCCAGAGCTGGAAATCGGGTCAAGTTGGCATCAAAACCAACGGCAAGCGCTGTTTCGTTCTATTTTTGGTAATCATGTGAAGTTGGGAGTCAAGTTGGAATGGAAGTTGGGATCAAAGTTGGATGTAAATCGTGCTCCAGAGCACGATTTACAGTCCAACTTGGAAAATCAGTCCAATTTCACCATCCCAACTTGATCAAAGTTGAGAAGCAAGTTGTAACGCAAGTTGGGCGTAAAGTAGGCTACCGTGAAACACCCTAATGCCAAATGCTGACGAGGTATATCGAAGTCATACTTACCAGATCCCTAAACCATCGTCTTGTCAACTCAATCGAACTTGGGCTACCATGTCCGATCATGATTTGAGCTAGCGAAACCGATGTCCTCCCGGCGTGATCCATTCGTCTGATAGAAAAAGCACTTGGCACTTTTGTCAGAGGAATCTATGGGAGCAGACTTCTCTGCAATAGCGCTCGTTTAGCGGCTGAAATTTACTCTTGTCACGGCGTCCGATATTTGACATTCGATATATGGTATGACTGCCAGCGTCAGCTAAACTTGGAAATGGTTATATTCGACCGAGGCACTCTTCCTTGCAACTGTGTCGTCGGCGGTCGCGAGCAGTAGAAAATCTATAGTGTGCACCCAGAGAGATCTCGCCACCCAGCTATCCCTTCCTTGGTTTTAAGTCTTCACTGCTATTGCCTGACGCTCGTCCTCGAGCTGCCAAATCAAATCCATCCTTGCGCGTTTTTCTCCCGATTTTTTTACACCATGAAGCAAGCAAGACAGGATTCTTGATCAAGCGAGCTGGGTTTGAAAATTTCTTGCTTAGGCTCTGCCTGGCTTTGCCGACGACTGACTACGATCCATAATGCACTCATAACCTCATAACCCCTGTAGATTCCTGCAACTTGAGAGCATGCCACCTCCCATAGACGATTCTGTCGTGGTACAGGTTCCTTTCACACCAAGCCATGCCCCAAACTCCACAAATGCCGAGCTTTTCACATTCAGCAGCGCGTTGAAAAATATTGTATTCGGGAGTGTACGTGCCGCGCCAAGTATCTCGTGTCATGAACACTTAAAATCTTATTTCTTCCCTAACATAGTTTGCTGGCATGGTGTCCGAAGTATTTGAGTACCCGTTTGACCTTGCGAAGGTCCGGCTTCAGGCCCAAATACTCTCGCCGACGACGGGTTCGAACCAACTACGCTTTAATGGACCCGTGGACTGCTTAAAACAGACATGGCGGGAGGAAGGATTCAAAGGTCTCTACAGGGTGCGATCTATATCTGCGCTCTAGAGTCACGATATCTAAGCAGTTATTGCAGGGCCTCACAGCGCCCATTGTTGGCTCTATGGCTGAGACCGCGGCTCTTTTTGTCGCGTACTCGGGCTTCCAGGATATCATTCGGGCTTTCACTTCTCGCTCACGAGCCGACAAGCTTTCGATACCAGAGTTGGGCATCGCTGCTGCAGGCGCGGGTTTTGTCAGCAGCTTCATCATGTTCGTCTATTGCACTCTTGTGTCCTTATTGAGGGTTTTATCGTGTCCCATTGGCGATGCCCTCTTTCTTGTTCCTTTCTAATCTCTCTTTCAGTACACCCATCGAACTAGTGAAGTGCAAAATGCAAGTTCAGATGATGAACATGCCGAAGCAACGACATACATCACACCGCCAATTATTCGCTTCTACGCCCCCAATGCGATTATTCACATCTCCTCTATTTTCGACCAGTCGTGCATCTATTTCCAAAGGTTCTTCGACTTCTCACCGCAACATATATGACCACCATTCTCCTTCACCGAATACAACCATCAAATTACCTCCTGGCCCACTCGGCGTCATACGTGAAACCATTCAAACGCACGGCATTCACGGCTTGTGGATAGGCCACACTGGAACCCTTGTTCGTGAAACAGGTGGGACGGCGGCGTGGTTTGTCATCAAAGAAATCGTGGCCGACGCGCTATTACGGCGGCGGCGAGTTCAGGAAGGGACTCGGATACACTTCGAAACCTCTCGATCATCAAATACCAACATGGAAATGGGAACGGAGCTCCTTCCCTGGGAATCAGCCTTATCTGGAGCCATCGCAGGAGGTGCATGTGTTCTGGCGTTCTATCCTGCGGACACCGTGAAGAGTGCGATGCAGACAGAGGACGAGCTGCGGCCCTCTAGTGCTCGTGCTTCGACACTCTCGAAACAGGCTGCGGCTGCTCGGGCGTCTTCGCAGACATTCACTGGGACGCTGGTGCGGATATACGCTGCCCATGGCCTGCGGGGTCTCTACGCTGGTTGTGGTATGACCGTCACGCGGGCTGTGCCGAGCAGTGGGATTGTGTTTGTTGTGTATGACGGTTTGGCGGCGTGGCTTGGATGAATTTTAGAGGCCCAGGGAACATCATGATCATCGATACCCGTGTTCAGGCAGCTCTCTGGTGATGGTAATCGACGAGAAGCTGTAGCTTCATAGAACTCCCCTTCATGAAAGGACAATTTTAGACCTACTCTATCTCAATCGACGCAGTACTCCTCCTGTACGGAGGCCTAGAACTACTTAACCTACTGTGTATATCGATGTAATCATCTCTAATGTCAATCTTCTCTCAGCTGAACCAAGGGGCGGGCTGGTGATCAATATACAATATCATTGAATATGAACTCAAAATAGATCCGAACTCATATCCATGATGTGGGTTCTGCTCGTCCGTCATGAACCTACTCCGCACAGCCCCCTCGCTGCGACGCGTTGCCAGCGTCACCAATGGTGCCCGTGCCCGACGCTGGCTGACCCATTCCTCTGTTGAAGGCCCTCTCGACCCTCCGCTCCAAACCCGCACCCTTGGGGACTACTTTGCCTCATTGATCCTACCCAATTTCCCCACACAACCAGCGCTGATCTGCAGGAGTGAGCGCCCTCGAGCCCACCATGGTCCCCCGTCGCGAAACATGGAGGTGACGACGCACCTTGCCTGGGATTTCTTCGAGTTCGACCAGCACATTAATGCCCTTGCACGCGGGCTCCTGAGCATGGGTGTACGCACGGGCGACCGCGTTGGCGTCGTGATGGGGAATAATAGGTGCGTCGTTTCGCGCATGCTGTGACGCGTGGAGTCGATGACGAGAAGATGCAAATCATGGCACTAGCGCGTATGCAATGCTACAGTGGGCATGCGCACATATAGGTGCTATTCTGGTAACCCTGAACCCGGCGTATCGTGCAAACGAACTGGTGTGCACTTATTCTGATCTCCCTGGTTAGTACGCTGACGGAACGCCCCTGCACCTGTACAGGTTAGTACGCTCAAGCTCGTCGGCGTGAAACACCTCTTTGTTGTGCCCCGCATCCGTTCGTCTGCTTACGTCGAACTTCTTGCCGATGCCCTACCCGGCCTGAAGGACTCCCAGCCTGGTGATATACAGATAGAGGGTTTGCCAGAGCTGAGGAATTTGGTTGTGGTGGATAACCAGGGAGAATATCAAGGGGAACTTGACAAGCTGGGGGTTAGGAGCACGATCGATTGGAGGGAGATTATGATGTGGCGGGAGGATACACGAGAGAGGGACCTCCAGCGTGCTATATCTGCCTCTTTGAAGAAGGATGATGTTATGAACCTGCAATTTACGAGGTGTGATACATCGTCATATTCGAAATACTTGTCATTGACTTCCTTAATTGTCTTCAGTGGAACTACAGGTGCACCCAAAGCAGTTTCAGTAAGTTGCGTAAGAGAAAGGATCCTGTTTTGATGGCTTAATCCACACCAGCTTACCCACTCTAACCTTCTGAATAATGCGCTATCTATTGGGCGATGTATGCGTCTAACTGAGCAAGACATCCTCTGTATGTACTCCGTCCTTTTCTATCAGTTCACAGCGTTTCTCACTCCGTGTTTCAGGTAATGTTCCCCCGTTATTCCACTGTTTTGATGAGTATTATCGATCCATCTCCCTTAACTCACGAGGCTTACTTCCTCCCCGCCACGCCTCGTCCTAGGGAACCTGGCCGCCTGGTCTCACGGTGCATGTATTGTATACCCGTCCCCGGTCTTCGACCCCAAGGCCATCGTGGATGCTGTCGTCGCGGAACGGTGCACGGCGTTGCATGGGGTCCCAACGCATTTCCTTGGCGTCCTTTCCGAATTTGATAAGCGACAGGCGGCCCGCGAGAAACTCGATACCAGGAGCTTGAGGTATTGATTGAGACGTTCTACATCCTACTGTGTGTTGTTCAGCAAGATTTGTTGACTCAGGACTGGAATTGCTGCGGGGTCACCTGTTCCGATAGATTTAATGAAGAACCTCATCGCTAAACTGAACCTGGTGGACCTCACGAATGCATACGGCATGAGTATGTCCATTCTGCATATCTTTCGGTCAGAACGGTTCATTTACTGTTTGTTTTTCCAGCAGAAACTAGGTCTTTCGTTGATTATACTCACCTTGTACTCCACGCTTACCCAGCGTCATCACAGCCCAGTCTCGTTCCAAACGACCCCCGCAGACGACATCATCAAGCGCGTGGAGACAGTCGGCAAAGTACAGGCCCACGTCAAGGCTAAACTAATTGATTCGGATGGCCAGGTCGTTCCCGTCGGTACCCCTGGCGAGATATGTATTGCCGGGTATCTGTTGCAGAAGGGGTAGGTGTTTCCATTACCTGCATCAAGCTACGAGATGAAACTGTAGTGTGGTAGATACTGGGGAGATGAGGAACAAACTCGGGCCGCCATGAAAACGGACGAAAACGGGACATTGTGGATGTACACAGGGGATGAGGGGATTATGGATGAGGAAGGTTATCTGAGAAGTAGGTGTCTCTAGTCGTTTTTTTGAGCATTCAGCTCACGATGCGACTGTTGCAGTTGTTGGGAGAATAAAGGATATAATTATTCGTGGCGGAGAGGTGCGACATTTCTAGTTCGGCGGACCGTGAACAATTCATAATGGATCACATGCCCAGAACCTTTTCCCCGTCCAGATCGAGAACGCGCTGACTGCGCAGGAGAGCATCGAAGAAGCAGCTGCGGTATCCGTTCCGGATCAGAAGTACGGGGAGGTCGTAGGTGCGTGGATCGCCCGACGACCCGGCACTTCCGAGTCGAGGGAGAGCATTCGAGCAGCAGTCGCCAAGTACATGAATCCACAGGTATGTGCCATGTCCTACATGGCTCACGACATCGTCGATTGAGGTTTCGTAGAATGCGCCTGCATGGGTGTGGTTCCTTGGCGAAGACGGCGTGTCCCATAAACTTCCAAAAACCGCGAGTGGAAAAGTCATGAAACATGTGCTGCGGAAATGGAGCAAAGAGCTTGCACAGAAGGGCATTGGGCGTGTGGCGAATTCGTAAGAGATCGTCGGTCGAACGACTGCGCGGCGGTTCGGGACATGACCGGTGCCCGTGTGTCATTATGATCTTGTTTTCAGAATCAGTGGTCGTGAACGTCGGACGAGGAATGCCCCAATGCAATAAGGTTTGTAACACCCCAAACGAAGGAGGTCCTTGGACTTGCCTTACTTGATCCACGCAGCCTGTGGTAACCGGCAGAGAGCGGTCGGACAGAGGTCGAGAGCAAGTCGAGAGTCGTCAGTGCCACCCGGTGACGCTGCATGGATCGCTGCTGACAATGACGTCACTGTGTTGTGTCAGTTTTTTGGGATCAGGTGATCATGAGAGTTCCTTATAGTAAGAAAAGTGGCGAGACTGTAATTTAGAAACAGCACCCTCGACGGTCGCTCTCCCTGTTTCTCCTCTCGTAGCTCCTACTTCCCGTTATGTCGAAGCGTATTATCATCTACACCGCAGAGGATGTTGCGAGCCACAAGTCCGCCACTAGCTGCTGGGTTTCCCGCCACGGAAAGGTGTACAATGTCACGCCTTTCCTTAATGACCATCCAGGAGGCGACGACTCTATTCTCAAGTACGCGGGGCAAAACGTCGAGGAAGTCATGAAGAACAAAGACGAGCACGATCATTCAGAGTCTGCGTATGAAATGCTGGATGAGTACCTCATTGGCAGACTTGGGACGGACAGCACGACCGTAAGCGAAGGTATGCATCCCACTCACATCTCTGCGACACGTTCTTAAATTCACGTTCCTAAATAGATTGGGAGGCGACGGACGACTTTCATCCTGATGACACGGACGAAGCTAAAGATTTCGAGAAGAACCAATTCCTGGATCTACGGAAGCCCTTGATGAGACAGGTTTGGGAAGCAAACTGGAGGTGCGTTTACATTGTTTTCATGTTGTGTTCCGGTCTCATGCTCGGCGTGCGCGTAGCAAAGCATATTATCTCCAGCAGGTTCACCAGCCCCGCCATCTCCCCGAGCCAGCTCGTTTCTTCGGGCCCAGCATTCTCGAGGTATACACCATCAACTAAAAGACTGCGCACAATGATGATGAACTGGCATTTAGTACAACACCAGGACGGTATGGTACGTTGTGCCTCTGTTCTGGGGTCCAATTACCGCGTACCTCTTCCTGCGCTCCGTGCTGCAATGGTCCGTAATCCTCCCTGCCTTTACTTCGCAGCCCGCTCTTCCCCTCCGTGCTCTCTCCTTGATCCCAACGAGCAATTACATCAAGACCCTCTTGTGTTTCTTCGTTGGAAACGTGATTTGGACCCTTCTGGAGTACTTCATGCACCGTTTTATCTTCCACATCGATGCCATGCTGCCTGATACGCGTGTGTTCCTTACCTTGCACTTTTTGATGCATGGAGTTCACCACTATCTACCAATGGATCGGTAAGTTCTTGCCGGTTCTCTCATGTTCACATACCTTACTAAGGTCTTGTTCCCAGGTTAAGGCTTGTAATGCCCCCATTGCTATTCTTTACCTTACAGACGCCGTTCACTCGCCTCGCACACATACTGTTCCCCGCTCCAATAGCCAATGGCATCATTTCTGGAGCTTTCACCTTTTGTAAGTCTGGTGTCACTAAGATTGCACCCATACTGACGCGATTTGCAGACATATTGTACGATTGCATGCATTATGCGTGAGTAATTTCGTTATCCTCTGCTTTGTTAGATATTCATTAAATATGCCTAGCCTGCACCACACCAAGCTCCCTGCGTACTTGAGAGAACAGAAGAAGTATCACCTTGCCCACCACTATAAGAACTTTGATCTTGGGTTCGGTGTTACGAGTATGTTATTCCCAATCAACATCATATGATGTACTTACTGAGTCGCAATTTCTCCAGGTAAAATTTGGGATTTCGTCTTCAACACGGTGCTACCCCTCTAAAGAGGGCTCGTTCGAATACGCGCTCTGTTACTACTAACAGACTTAGAGAAGTACTTCATACATTTGAGAAGATTGTGGGAAGATCTTTGCCTCAAGTTATTACACCCTACCTCATTCGATACCTTCACTTGCTTATATACTAAATACACTTATAATATTTTATACTGGGGACGAAGCATCAGTTCTCGATGTCCAAGACTGTCCCCATGGGAATCAAACACGGACAAAGAACGCCTTGCCTACTATCCGACGGTCGACTTGTGTGAGTCGTGAATAACGAGATACCCAAAACACTATACAAATATAGGTGACGACGGGATTCTGGTGAGGGACTCATATGCCCAAATTGAACTTCGACATCGACGAAGCGGCCCTCCTCAAAGCTTACGGTATCTCAAGCCTAAGACCCTCGTAAGTCCTGCCTGTCCCTTGCACGTCTGATTGAATATGAATATTCTGGCTCCTCAGAAAATGGGAGGATATCGATCATGAACTGGAACACTCGGTGGCAGGCGCGTTAACAAGTACGAGCGGGGACGGAGAGGGTGATCCATTGGGCCTCGGCGGTTATGTGAAGTGCGTCGCTGCTCAGTATTTCAGTCATCTCTCATCGAATTATTGTGTATATAGTGTGAAGGAAATGGACATGGAATCAAGTGAGTAACCAGAGCTGCAACAATATATATTTCCGGACCTCGTAACCTGTCTGGCTTCAGAGGCTGCTGTCCTAATGACATCCAAGTCATTCGATCCGAAAGCCTTTCTGTCTGCCATCCACCCAAATGCGACGTATCAAGATCTCGCGCAAGGCATTGCACATTTGGAAGCGTCCATTGACGCCCGCTCAGAGGCGATCCGGGTACTGGTCGAAGATAACTTTGATCGTTTCGTCGCAGTCAAAGCCGCAAACGACGGTGCATTTTCCGTATCATGACATTCATATGACTCTTCTAAACCTTTTATGCAGCGCTGTACGCAGAAATGAGGGAGGGTTTGCTTTCGCCTGAAATGGACTATGCGTCGAGACCGCTACGGGATCAACTTAAACGTGTGTCCGGCCATCTATGACTAATGAATGTGGCTAAACGGCACTACAGAGGCTGCAATGAAGGCTAACCAAGTGTTTCTTCCTGTCCTCGAGAATGCCTCCAAAGCGCAAAGGCTCCGAACAACTCTTGGGGTGTTTGAAAGGTCCAAGTTCTTTTTCAACCTTCCAAGCTTCATCATCGAGTCTGTTGAGGCAGTACGCATCGTCTCGACCTGCGTAGTATGATCGAAACTTATATACAATGTTAGGGCCGTTACGACGTCGCAATGCGCGATTACAAGAAAGGGAAGCTGCTTCTTGAGTCAAGGCCTGGACAACTTCTCCCTTCTGGAACGACAAAGGAAGGTCAAAACTCGGCTTCCGGCGACCAGCAGCAGAAGCGCATCCTTGAGAAAGTGTGGGGAAGCGTGGAGAAAGCTATGGGTGAGATGAGAAATGTCCTGCTCGCGCAACTTCAGGATCCTACACGTACTCTGGAGGAACAGGAGAAGACCATTGAGTGAGTGGACATCTTTTTTACGCGTGCAAACTAGTCACACAAATGTGTTAGGGTGCTGCTTGATATGCAAGCCGGGGATGATCCAATTTGGACGTACTTCGATAACCAACACACATATATATTGGGAGAGATGAGGAAGACACATGGTTCTGCTACAACCTTGATACAAGGTACGTGTGATGGTTGATCAATACCCCGCGAGGATTCCTGATTTCGACAGTGACCATTGAGAAAACCTCGTTCGAGAGTGGATCAGGGAGCCTGACTTCGCACCTGGCGATGCAACTACAAGCCGCGATGATAGTGCTCGAAGCGAACCAGGCTGAATCTATCGTTGGTAATGATATGTCCTGCAAGCCTTTTGCAAATAAATTGACTTCAGCGAGCAGCGCGATCCTCGTCGGAGGCTGTCTGGCAGGTCATCCTCCATATGGTCAAGAACGTGTCAGAAACTATGCTATCATCCCTTCCTAACTTCTGCAAGATCTCCAAGAGCTTTATGGAGGGCAAGTACAGAAAGGTATCTGCTAAATTTCGTTCTCCCTGCACCGAGCTTACGTGATTTCTAGCCCCAGTCATCGGGATTGGGAACTCGGCGAAGCCCTACACAAAGCCGAACCATGGCCCTGGACGTCGTGAAACTCTATATATCCCTAATTTCCGAGTTCTTCACACTGTCGGATATGGCCGTGGCATCTCCCAACGTAAACAATCCACCGCCTTCGCATCTTCCACAAGACAGTCATTCGTTATCGACAGCCCATTACTTAATGAAAATCCTTGGCGAACTGCAAGAAACTGTCAACGAGCTAAATGCACTAGAGATCTCTCCTGAGGTTTCATCGAGCTTGAAAAGCCTTCTGGAGAGTGCGAAGTGGAGGTTTGAGGATGTTTTGGTCAGCGCTTGGTTGCGAGGTGGGTTCTTCGATCAGAGAGTTCCCATCTTCCCTCACACTCGGTTTAGATGCAAAACTCTTCTACCATCTCGAGACATGGGTAGCTAGCCCAACGGATATGTCTGCCACCCACTACCTGTACCAAATCGAGCTGTTCCAACGGCAGCTGACGACCGCCGCATTTAAACTTGCAGGCGGTGTGGACCTTTCTGCCTCGTCACTTGCAAAACCAACCAAACAGAATTCCGTTCCCCAGGCGTTCGTTTCGAAGATAACCAAGGCTTTCTTCGATGCATTATATGCATTCCTCGATGGCCTCGTCCTTTTGGCGTCGGAGGAATCGCCTATCGTCACTGGAAAAATGCCTAAAACTGAGGCGGTACAGACGTCATCAGGGCCAAATCCGCTAGAATTGCTTGACCTTCGTGATGGGGTGAGTCGATCATCACAACTACAGTTTCTCGCTAAATCTCGGGAAAAAAGGATACTCGGATGCTTGTTGTCATCTCAAACTTCACCCATCTTATGGACGTAGTCATTCCCGGTATGCTCACTCAGCTTGAAGCTGCACTGGGAATAACCATTGCCGAGGATAGGCAGGTATATAATCATCCACGAGCGTGCCGTCCCCGCAAAGGCTGACAATTTTCAGACGCTATTAACCGTCGTGCAAGGGCTTGACAAGACACTTTTCGATGGCTACGTGAGACCCAAAGCCAAAATTGCAATGGACATCCTTCGTGGAGGTATCCTCAACAGCAATATGGACTGGTACGAGACGCCGCAGCCCACAGGTAACGTCAAAAATTCTACATAATTATCCTCTTCCTGAAATCCTTGGAAGAAATTCGGCCATATATGTACGAGACCCTCATCTATCTGGTCGGCATCCACGCACAGGTTAGCAGCGCAGCTGAGCCGCTGTTGGACCGGACACTGAGCACGCTCGTCAACGAACTTGCGGACGAAGCTCTGCGGTGCTTCCGGCAAGTGAAACGATTCGGCATGGGGGGAATGCTTCGCGTAAGCCTCCATCTACCTACAATACAATGCCAACACCATGCTAATAGGTCTTCTCAGGCAACGCTTGAGATCGAGTTCATGCATCAGACACTCGGCCGCTATGTCACGCCATCGGCAGCCAAGACGCTGTCGGATCTGTACAACAAGATCTCACAAGCATATTCTCGCCGACCTGGAGATGAGAATCTCCAAAGCAATCTCGATGGTGTTAAGAAGACGTTGGCGGACACGCGTCGTGCGACGGGCATCGAGTTCTTGTGCTTTAGACAAACGAAGTCGAGTCGAACGGCCGCAAGCTCTCGTACTAGAGACAAGGAGGGTTCTCGCAGCACGAAAGAATCCAAGGAGAGTAATCGGCAATAGTGACCTTGCCGACCCGATGCGTTTGGATAACTTATGACTTTTCAGTTCACGCGGATTTGTATTGCTTGGGTTCTGTAATAATACGTTTGCTATATAAGGCTGACAGAGACCGAAAGAAAAAGTATAGAGATCGTCATTATGCATATCGCTCAGCATTCCGCTTTTTTACGATCGAATAGCAGTCGTACGGTCGCGTGAACGATTCCTTACGAGTACATTCTCCCGAACACCGAACACTAGAACCAACAGCAATCTCAGACCAAAGGCAACAAGTCACGCTGGAAGAACTTAGAGTACTCGTACATGATATAAATGTCCAAAATGATGGCGATCTGGACATAGCAGTATAAATCACAGAGACTTAGTATGCCATCACATCTACGAGAATCGTTACAATTCCGAGAACTGAAAGCGGTCAGTGTTGAGAGAAGAGCGAGTAAAAGGTCAGCTTTACATACCAATTTCGATTGCGATGAGAGCTATTATCACCTGTTCCAATCGTTCCGCGTGTTTACTTGAGACGGATTCTTTCAAGAGTTGTAACATGTCCTGAAGAACCTACATTCCGGGATTGTAAACAGCCAGTCTCAAAGCCACATGGATGTGCAGTACCTCAACCCGCGTATTAAGTAAATCAATCCTTTGAGGTATCTCAAGATAGCTTCGAGCGGCCTCATACAATGGCTGCAAATCTGGAAAGCTCTGTCAAAATGGTTGGCCTCAGCCTATCATGGTGTGATGATAATGATATGACACGAACCCAAAAGACCTCCTACAGCGCGGGAAATCAAGTCATCGGTCAAGCAGATGTAGATTCTCCAACACCATCGAACGTACCGGAGAATCCAACACAGAGCCCACAGAATTGATATTTGTCCGAAGAAGGAAGAGCTGGCCTATCTTTTGCATGATTTCTAGAAATAGTCATAAGAACCAGCTGTTTCTGTCTCATGTTGTGTACCTTGGTGAGGCATCCCTATCTTCCCAGTCTCACTGATGATCTCGGGAATGTCTTTGGTTTCTTCTATGGTCCTTGAAATGAGTCCCTCAAACTAAAATTACTCTGCCTTAGTTAGTGATTTTTTTAATAGAATGAAGAAGCTGACGAGGGATATTTTTACTGATTGGGAAAGTGCGTGGGACAAGGAAAGCTTCGTCCTGCGATGGCAGTTAAGATGAATGAAAACACGAGGGCACGAGTGACGCACATGTAACTTGAACCTTTTCGAAGGGTAATCACGTCGTTGTATATTCTGCGATTAGGTTCGTCAGGAATGTACATCAGCAAAGCCCACCAGACGTACCGACTGTAATTGGCATAGTAATAGTTGAGGTCTTCCATTTCTACATCTTCCGGAGCTGGAGGGTTTACAAGTCAGAAGACTGTAGATGCGAAGCAGCTTGTTGTGCTCACCTAGCTTATCCACCTCGAAGCGTTTTCTGAACGAAGAATAATCAATGAATGAGAGTTGGCACAGATCAAGGACCTACATTGACGACAGGAACCGCTTCTCCTGCGCCTCCGTCATGCCCCAGATGACAACCGTCCCGTATTCAAATAGAAATATTTCAGCCTCGGTAGCTGTCGTATCGAATTTACTCTTTCTCTTCTGCGGGGTGGGTTCGTCCCTGTTCTCTCCGCTAAGCTCTGGTATGCCTAGAAGATCGCCTGTCGCGTTATGTGCGACGACTGGGGAGTTGTTCGCTGTGGAAGGCGGATCGTAGATATATGGCGTGTATATGACTTCGTCGATCAACCTTGGGTTCGTATGGTATGCGTTTCTCCGTGCGTTGAAAAACTTCATGAGGTCATCCATGCGGTATGAACTAATGGGGGAACGTTTTAGTTGCTGTATAACCTCTGACTGTCTGCTACGTACCCTGCCGTCGCATACGCTGTAACTCTGGGTAATGATTTTGCCTTCTTCTTGGTGAGCCTCAGAGCATCTCTCCGGGCAGTCCCTGCCGGAATCAAAGATATTTGATTATATACCTACTCATAGGTTAAATTACACACAAGGCAACGCGTCTTGAATACACACACCTCAACGTCCTCTTGTTCTTCATCATCCTCGTCAACGTCTGCATCATCGCTATCTCCCCCAGTGCTCTCCTCCCTCTCCTTTAGTGACTCTCCACGTATTGTAGGTATGTCAGGTTGCTCGGGAAGAACCTTGAGTTTTCCTGCAGCTTTTGTAGACCTATTCGCTCCACGAGCTTTTGGTTCTAAGACATTTCCTGTTGCTCTTGACAATGACATGTTCCAGCACAATGTTTGAACTTTGAAGCGTTTAAGGCACCGTTGAAGTCATAGGCCGCTGACGTAAGCGCACAGTATAGTCTATTTTAGGTGAATCCTCTCGCTGAAGAGAGAAGCATAAAAATATCACACCGGGCCATGGCCTAGGATAAGCAGCATACTTTCTTTCAGCTGCAACTATCAATCTGTCCACATGAAGCTCTATCGATAATTAATCACGGTTTGACGACCTCGACCACTGGTGATACTTATTACTTACCTACCTGAGCCACGACATCGCGGAACGTCGACTTAATAGATCCCTCAATCCTCCACACACTCAGTCCTCGTATTTGCACATGAATCTCACTCAAGTGAATATTCCATGTGCATGTCAATACAGCGTGTCCTTGTGTCTCTGATTGACACGGAATTCCATTGCACCATCGAAGCACCACCTACTACTTACCATGCGATAGTAGCCTCACCGGTGTGTGAAAAATATTCCGAGAAGAACATAACACCGACGAGAACCAGGAAGTCCTAGAGAGACACAAGACCCCATGGTCATAGTGATTTTCTCAAACCGACATTACGGTGTATTCGAGAATTCCTCGGCTTTCTATGGAGGAGGAGGAGGAAATTCTTTTCCCGCGGCCCGCCACAGGTTGTGAGACTCTCTTGGCATGACTTTCTCTTGAGCAGGTTTTCCAGGGGTGGAATATAAATCGCACTCCTTGGATCCTTTTCGTCGCGGCATTTTTCCAGACTGAGCATTCATGCCAGTGGCATCTTAAATCACAATTTAATGAATGAACGACTGGATCTCCTTTGCACTCGAGGTAAATACTAGTAGATCTGAGCCTACAACTGCCGGTCCGGCGTTCAGCCAAACTTTCGGGAGAGTTGGATGTCTAGAAGGAAAGGATCAGCTTATTGACCTTATCGTAAACTGCTTCGATGAACCCACGGTTGATGCAGCTGGGTAGGAACTATGGTACTCGCAAGGACCCAGCCTCGTGGAGCAGACTGCGGCTGAATTGATCTATATGCTGGTGTTGAGAAGGGGTCAAAGTGGATTATAACGATTCGTGAAATGTTGTGCTACCAGTTCAGGGGAACAATCATAGATTCAACAGGGGCGCAGACACCACCTCATTACCGCATTCCAGCATCAGGGTCCCCAAAATTCTGTTGTTATCTCCCCCGGGAATGTCGGGATGGTATGGCGGTTGAAACTTTGTAGAATACTGAGCTTAGGATGCATAAATAAAATCGCGAGTGCGGTAGGCCATTCCGGAGCGCCAATAATAAGGCTTTCAAGTTTCCACCCATAAGAAGTGCTTAGTCTGGTAGGCGATCTGGTATAATGAATTTATATAGTAGTCCGTTCGAATAAGAACAAGAAACTACGAACAAGAACTACTGGGGATGATGGGAATGCTCTTCGTCTTCCCACTAACCTGAGCGGAGAAAGAGGGTTGTACGAATCCTCCACAGACCACGCGAGTTGTTGTCCGCATGTCTTACTTACTCAGATGAATGCTAATCGCCAGTGATCGCGGGTGACCGCACGGAAGCAAATGCCGATCGCCCATTTTACTTATCAGGTAATGATCATTTAATTCAAGTCGCGCTATAAATAGGCCAAGTTGTAACTTGTCTGGACACTGCGAATATTAGAGGCAAAGTGATGGTATTCGAGCTCATCGACTGACTCATCCGCCATGTCGACCGGAAAAGCTGTAGCCGGTATACTGCAGTCCTGATGCATTGTCGTTTGTATTGATATGTACTTGTACGTAATTGGGCAGATGTTATACTGCGGTCTGACCGGGGAGTCGTAAAGATAAGTGCGCAGGGCCGATTGCCTGCGATGAGAACCGCCTTAAAAGTTGTTCGTCTACTGGATCACGTCTAGCTCCAGATACGTTCTGTAGATATTCGAGAGGTACGAGCTTGGCCTGGTCGTATGGGGGGCGGCTTGGCGTTTCGGGAGACGGGGATGAATCCCTGGAGTGATCGGAGGATGGCGGTGACAGGGACATGTGGTAATTGGATGATGGAGAATCTCGACATCGAGAGCTTAGAGACAACGCTTGGTCGTGATTAAAGTGATACCCCTCTGGGTCGATAACACGATCAGGCGGTTGCTGTGCTTTTTTGTTGGGGTTTCGATGGTCGCGTCGCATCTTTCCTGCCCGAGCACTTCGAAAGAGACCATCGGGAACCAGCACATCGCCGATGCCTCGTATCCTGTCGATGGTATTCAGCTCGTCAAGACGTTGTTGGCTGAAGTAAGCAGCTACTGAACGTCAGTTCCTTTTTTCATGCAAACTCAAGTCTGGTTCTTACTCAAATGCCACTTTCGCTCATTCCCTCTGGGGGAATCAGCTGGAAGAGATACATGGACGCTGTAAGTTTGTTTGACCAAGCGCTCCGGTTGCATCGATGAACATCGAGACATGTGCGAAACATATTGTTCCCGTTTCCTGGGAGAATTGACAGGTGTTAGAAGCCTCATTGCGAGAATTATATGTTTAGAGAGATGAGTCGGACGCCTACCGCATCATTTGAGACCAAGGTGTGACAGGATTTACCAGGTCGTCGCTGAAGTTCGATTCCTTCTGATGATAGAAGAGGAATTCCTGGTGATGGGTTACCACATCAGCACTGAGCAGAGGTCGACATATCTCATAGATTAGCTCCGTACGTCTCGAACACCTGGTACGCGCATTCAGATGCCAAGTGAAGTACCCAATACAATCACACGTACGACTAGGGCCCCAACCCATCCCATCGGTCCTGAATAACCAACATGTGAGGATCAGACTGCCGTGCGCCACGTAGTGGTATAGCTGAGGTGGCCTACCATCTTTCCATCCCAAGTCCAGTGGGTTCGGTATTTGTTCCCCGCTCCTCCCTGGTTGAAGGTCAACTGGTGATTGGGGAAAAGATGCTCAACAGTACTTGCCAGACATAAACATTCCCAGAAACGATCGCCCGCCGCTCCTCAGCGTCCAGGCGACGGGTGATCAATGGAAGACGTTTTGTGGCGACACCGTGGAAAACTTGTAGAGCATCGCGCACAGAGCGAATGCGGACGTTCTGGAGCGTTGGACTCTGTATGGATGTCATGGATGAAAGTGGAAGGACTGAACATGGGGTGTGAAAGAAGGTCGGGTCCTGCATCAGTATAAATAGCGAGATGTTAAGAGAGCCAAGCATACTGGGATAGCCAAGGAACAGATTCCGAATCGAAAAGATGTTATTCGAGTTTAGGTATGGGTTGCATTACGAACTTGACCACATGCAACGATCTGCAAAGACAGGGACTTGAACGTAAGAATTGTAGAACATTCTCACGACCCATTCGTCCTTGCCCGCGTCACGGTGAATGATGGTCTCATGCCATCATGGACCCATGGTGAGCAAGGCTAGGGATGCGCTGTTCCTAGGATATGGGACAATCGCTGACTTAAATTGTACATCAGAGGCCATCTGAGATCAGCGATCTTATGCAAAACTGTAAATGAACTATAAATTCCAAACCATTAGTAGCGTTGTTAATATGCCGATTCGGCGATGACGATCACCTATGACCGCGTCTTTTTAAATTTAGCTTAATCCTTCGTCGAGTGCTGGATCATACACATGATGAGATTGCATTCCATTCAGATTCCGAGATAGATATATTTAAAAAAAACACAGTCACATCAGCGGCCCCACGTAAACGTTTGGAACAAGTTTGGAAGGTGAAAACTTCGCTCGCCTACTTTGGGCAGCAGTCATCACGAGGAGCCTGAGGCTCGGAAGATCGCGGCAGTATGGTTAGCATGCTGTGAAGATAGTCAGTCAATCAGCCTATCAGCTCCCAAAATCAGGAAACGCTCTACTGTAGCTTTTCAAGTTCGTATCTACCACGCGACAAGCTGCGTGGAGTAGACTAGGGTGTTGAGAGTGTTGTCGTATGATTCAAGCATGACGCAAAAGAAACTTTTCTCGGGATAAAGTACCCTTGATCCGATGGAAAGATCGAGGGTGTATCCGTGTATAACTATAAGTATCTGTCATATTGTTCCGCTTTAGTACATACCTCCTGCAGCCGTGAGATCTGGGCCAAGGAACCGGGCCTTCTAGCAACTTTGCTATGTTTATCTGCCCTTGAGCAGCCTTGAGCCCATACATAATCCTTTGTTATACGTGTTGCTCACAAAAACGTTATTCCTCGGGCGGGTGGGTAGATCGGTTTGTACGCGTCCCTTGCGTTCGTAAACAAGGATTAGTTTCGAATGCTCCCTAACGACTTGAAGAATCGGCTGCGCTCAGGCGCTAAGGAAATCGGACTGAGAGGTATTTCAACACATGAGTGCTGTTAATATAAGTGGATCAACCGTCACGCGTGACGAACAGCACTTCAAGTGATGTGGGTCCTTCAAGAGGTTGGGCCCTGTTGAGCCTGCTTAAGTTCTCCGATTTGAGACCATTGAAACCTTTGTAGGAATTGATCAGATAAGTTGTCGAAGACTGTATCGCCGGAAGCCATTATCCCCACAAGCATATTCGGGTTCCCGGTTCCGTAGGCGGAAAGTCCCGCGGACGAAGACAGGGTGGGCATAAATCAAAAGCCGCATGCATGGTCCTAGAACGATATCCAAGCTCAGGGAAGACATGATGTTGTACGGAACGACACACAGCAGTTTACTCTTCGAGTGGCTGGGTCGGTCATTAGAGTATCTCCAGGAGGATGATGGATGTAGGAGCGATGGATTGGAAGGATCGTCAGTTTTGGAGAAACATGGAAGACACGAACAATGACCCCAAAGATTGGCGAATAGGAAGTGAGTGGTGATTCGGAAGTGGAGAAAAGAGGGTGACAATCGAACTAACGTATTCTGATCAAACTGCATCCATCGTGTTGTGTCGACTAGAATCAAGGAGAAATCGAGTTGGGTGACAAGTCATAAGCGTGTGCATTGATAGCGAATTGATAGCGAATTAACCAAAAGCGAATTATTATGATAGAGTTTTTGTGGGCTGTCAGCTTGCAATGGTAGAACAGTTGCCGGAATATGGTTTTACTTAACGAGATGCTCTGAAACGATATATAAAAAAAGGATCAACTTCGGTTCTGGGGTTTCAAGCGTCGTGGATTCGTACCTGCTAGGGGCAGGACCACAGGCAAATCTTCCGGAATTTCTGCGTAATGTGTCTGACCACGGAAAAGGTACCGAATAGATAGCGTTTTAGGGGCGAAGGGTGCTGGATCGCTAAAGCCTCGAATACCGGACTAAAGAAGGTTTAGTCTGTCGGCAAAGCTGAGAATACACGAGACAATGAGCACCCACTTTGTGTCGATCACCAGGGATATACAACTGAGAGGCGTGTACCAAGGCCTGCAAGGGAGTAGTCACATCGATGACGAGGTCCTTAGCACCATCCTCTTTCTCACTGGAGCCCCAGCTCGCTTCGAGAATGACGAGACCTAGGGTTGAGGTGAGGCAGGCCATTACTTGAAGAAAAGTCTCTTGTAAACTCACCAGCTTTGGATGTCTCCGCATGCTTTGATTTTCTCGCAGTTTCTTTCAACAGACCCGCAATGGCTTCCCGCTCTCTCCGCATGCCCACTTCATCTTCTAAAGCTTGCCGTGCACCACGGATGGAACTACAAGAAGTGACAAGGGGTGAGAATGTGTTGATGACACGATAGTTTAGTAGTGCAGGTGCATCTTTTCTATCTCTGGAACGGAACAACGGGCAGAAGAAAAAAACTTACTCTAGACGCTGTTTGCGACGACTGGGCTTTATGATGAAATGATAACCTAGCACAAAAGCTGTAGAAGGAAGGACCACAGTGCAGAATGCTATACTAGGAGTACATTCAGTCGAAAGCACGATTGGCACTGACAGAATTTGTTCATGGTACGCCGCGCTGGGAAAATTCGCGAATCAGTTACCGCGGATGACAGTCGTGAAGAATGAACGAACTCCAGTCGGAAAACAATTCCGGTTGCATGTAGATGAGCAGCCGCGGTGAAACTCGTCGTTGGCCGAGGTGCCCATTTCCCAGTACAAATACACGCTAATCCAGAGAAGCCATACTCGAGCGCCAGCTTTAGCTGCAGACCGAGTTCAGAAAAGGTTACGCCGCGTTCAGCGATGAGTTTAGGAATGATGGAGTCGAAGGAAAGGCCAATCAACGTGTAAGTACTCCCTATTTTCAATCCCGAAACTGAAGGAGGTCCCACAGGGTCGCTCGTCTCCTCGGGCTCTGCGGAATGGATGCCAAAGACCTTCGGCAATATTAGGTTGAAGGCAAAGTGTGGCTGTCTGCCGACATCAACTTCGAACGAAGCATTCTCCAAACGTT
Organism: Lyophyllum semitale; assembly: GCA_018851285.1. Classification (NCBI taxonomy): domain Eukaryota; kingdom Fungi; phylum Basidiomycota; class Agaricomycetes; order Agaricales; family Lyophyllaceae; genus Lyophyllum; species Lyophyllum semitale. The sequence goes on along the minus strand of JABCKH010007651.1, from coordinate 26,454 downwards.
GACGGAATAATTGCCGCGATACCCGAAGCTTCAGGGAAGGATTTGGGATACCAAGCACTAGGGGGCTGGATACATGCGCAGATATGACGGTGCCTGCCTCGCTGTATATTCCAGTGAAGCGAAGAAACTGAGGTAGCAACCCAATACTAAACTAGCGAGGAATCCGCTAAGTGAATATGAGGAATAGTAGAAGCACCTACCTCTGAAGTAAAACGTGGGGAGAACTGGTGACGGACAGTACCAACAAGCGTCTTCTTGAGTTTCATGTTCTGAACCTCCATATTGGCTTTGGCAGAAACAATGGTACTTTCGTTGATTGATTTCTGGGTCAAGGTTACTATTTCCGGTTGGGATGATTAATGATGAGAAAAGCTTGCCTCGACTGTATGGCCCAAGTCAAATGTAAGAATCCTGATATCTTCGAAACGTTTGAGAATCGTATAGTTTTCAGATGGTAAACCTGGATTGAACAAGGATACAGCGTCTATGCCGCAGGATAAGGATCCTCTTGAAAATCCCTTCTCTCGAAGGGCTTCGAAGGTCATATCCCCTTTCAACTGGACCAAGAGTTTCTTCACCTAAAAACTACAAGTTATAACACTTAAGGAAGTTTTTGATGGGATCTCACTGACTTCCTCTCGAGGCATTGACCGGAATTGCGGGGAGCGCATGAGCGCTAAGCCCTTTTCTCCTGAAAGACAAAGATCATTGATGAGTCCGAGTGCATTAAAAATTCGTTCTGACCTAACGCGTCATAAACCTCCCTAACCACTTTGTATCAGCCAACCAATAGATGATAAGATTGAGTGTTTACCGCGAAAATGAATCGGATAGAACTGCATATTGCGAATGAAATAACTGAAGGTTCGTATGGAGCCTATTTCGCACCTTCATAGGCTCTCTGTATCTCAAGAAATTTCGTCGCTGCCGTCCTTTTGCGTTCTTCGTCCTGGTGCTTGTCGGGGTGAAAAACGAGGGAAAGTGCCCGGTAGCGCTCCGTGATCTCGACCTGCGACGCGGTTCTGGGAAGATCCAGAAAAGAGCTAAAAGATGGAATGCGGAAATGGTGGTCAGAATACACAGAACAAAGTTGAAACCGTTGAACTGCATCGCTGACTAGTAAAGATCGTGCTCCGCGGCAGGCACGTCGTTCAAACGCCTGCCGTTCATGTTATCGATGCTGGACCGTTCTTCGGCGTGCGCGTGGTCAGGCCTCAGGCTTGGTTCTTGCGTGGAACAACGCGGTCCACAGTGTCACTGGACCGTCACGTCGGCGGAGCCAAATTTCACACCACATGTGGAAATAACCGTAATGTCCCCCCACATTGCAAACCTCGCTAAACCCTCGCTATGATTGTCACCACTCTGCTGCATATGTTGTACATATGGAAAAAGTTCAGTCCGCGTACATAGCTCTGCTCCCGAACTGCCCTACGCATGTATTATTTGGGGTTCAAAGCTGGAGAACTTGTCCAGCTCGAGCTCAGGGCTCTGCTAGTTGCCGGAGCAATACATACTGGCTCCTGTCAGTGAGTGTCGGTGTCACAATAAGGTCAGCCACCATCAAGCCACCATCTCGTCGACATTTTACTGTGAGCGAGAAGTCGAAGAACTGAAGACCAGTACGATTACGTTACGAATGATTCCACGATGAAGAATTGTGGGAGGGCCTACTTGAGGTGGCTTAAGGTCTACACGGCAGGCCTTTCTAGTTTAGAATTACAGAAGGATGAGTTGCCTCGGGCCGCACGTACGCGGCCAGATCTGGCCAGATGCGGCACGATATTCATGCGGTGTCCCTTCCACACCTTGCACGTCACCGCGGCCAGTGTAGTTCAGGTGTAGTTAGTAACATGAGAAATCTCGTGGCGACAATGAGCTCAGGGGCTTTCTGGGGTAATGAGGGGGGGCCAAAATGGTCTTTGAGAAAGGTTAACATCGTCCTCGATTCCTCGTTTCTTCGCCGTGATAAACGTTGCCATTGACTGGCCCTCCATGCTTATACCTTTTTCGCTCCTGTGATTGGAGCCAAACCGATAGTATTGCAGTTGTAAGCCGATTGTGTGCAATGGCGAGGTTCGAGAACACATGGCAACGTTTTATTCCACTGTTGGCACCACTCAAATTAGTACACAAATACCATATGGCCATAGGTCGTTCCCCAATAAAATGCATCTCATCTCTACCTGCCAGTACCAAAGTCAATAAACATCCGGTCGTGATTTGGCTCGGAGGCTGCAAACTCTCTTCTGAAGTGGCGAGGAAAGCTTGTTGCTACTCTAGGTTTGACAGAGATGGCAAGCGATAAGTTCAATGTAGCACGTTGCTGAATCCTCGTTGGGTCATTCAACTTCGACTCCTGGAAGAAGAGAAAAATAAATTGGCGAGACCTCAAACCACCCCTGGCCGACCTGCCGTCACGCCAGAAAGTCTGTTGACCCGGTAGCAAAAGCCCTCCCTACTGACCTGCGTCCCCCCACAGTTCCTTAGTTAATTTCCATACTTTGACAACCCCTGTCCCCATACTGCGGTGTAATCAGCACGAGGCCAGAAGCTACAGGCAACGAACACACGACATACTTAGCACCTGAGACATCCTTCAATTCGACCCACATAACGTCAATCGGCCGAAACGACGTCGATAACGGTGTGTCGCTATTGAATTTCAACGCTGGTAGAGTTTCGCCACCCTGCAGAACGACCCACTGGGGTCGGTAGGTTTTTCGGATGTGAGAGAAGACATGGATGATATCCTCTACAGGTTTAACGGATTCAATTCGTAGGCGTTCGCTCGCGATATCTTTCCTCTTCTTGGCGTCGTAGGGAAGGACAGAGGACACGAGGAGCTGTGATAGCAATTCGTGAGGTATCTTAGCCTGGGCGGTACGCGACGTTGTTTTGGCGACGTTGCTTGACGTAGGGAACTCGTACAGACCTGCCAAAAGACCTGCTCATGTCAAAGAACAATGAAACCAGTTACCAATCAGTATGGCGGACCGCGCAGGAAGAAAATGTAAGCCTTGCCCCCATCAGGTCTCCGAACCATTAGAAACCATCTCTCCTTGGGGTTAGCCGTCGAACGCCACTCAATTACATTTACGATATCTAGCTCTTCTCGTGCTTTTTTACGGTCCACCTTCATCGGATATGCCGTGACCCCCGTTTCCTGCAACGGCTCGCAGAGTGTGCATGCATCCTCGATGTCAGGAATTGGCTGAGGAGTTGAGCATCAGAATTGTGACATGCAGCGTGAAAGTGATGTGCATACATACCTTATGGTCGGATGTCGAGATCTCGTGTGCCCGGCACCATGCACGAATGGGACAAGATTGGCATGCCGGGTCGCGAACCTTGCAGACAGTACTTCCAAGTTCAATAAGAGCCTGATTGATCTCGCCAGGATATTGTATGAATTCCTCGGAGGATCCCTTTGAGGCGTCGTTGTCCGTTGAAGGGACGGCGGTGTGATCTAGATCCTGTCATGATGTGTTCAGGTGCGGGGAATACTGTGAAAAAATACCTTTCGGCTGAACCATGGTCGCCGCAGCTGCCCATAAAAGATCAAGGGTCGACTTCGCTTTTGGAGGGGCATGGAGGGCCAAGAATCGACTCATTAATCGGTGAACATTTCCGTCCAACTGGAGTGTAAATATCTGTCATTGAATAGCTGTAACGTATCTGCTTAGCTGGACTTACAACAGGTACATGCTCCCCATAGGCTATAGAGGAAATAGCGCCAGCGCTGTAGCGGCCAATTCCAGGAATATTGGCTTCCATGTCTTTCGCATTGTCCGGAAGCCTACCCTGGTATTCCGCAACAGCCTTTTGGGCGCCGGCGAGTAGGCGGCTTGCCCTTGAATAATATCCGAGGCCCTTCCACAAAGCGTTCACCTCGTCGATATTTGCAGCTGCCTGTATATATTGAATTATCTCAGAGCAGCGAACCAGAATTCGCGAACACTTACAAGATCCCTAAGCGTAGGAAATCTTCCTCAGATGGTCAGAGATCATGGTACGCATCGAAAGAGATGGTAAAAAACGAACTTCGCCATCCAGCGCGTATAGTATGGGATCACAGTGGCCACTTGGGTTTGTTGAAGCATGATCTCAGATACCCATACCTACGGAATCCGTCAGTACATAAGTAGCCTCGGTGAGGCATGTCTAAACTTGTACCTCATACGCCCTTTGAGCACGTTCCTCGGGTCCCTGAAGAGGATCATAAGGCTTTCGCCAGGGCATACCACGAGACGTATGGACGCCCGCATACCATTGGAGTAGCGCGTTTCGAATAGCTCCAGGCGATTGTATTACATGGCTACATGTAGAGTGTGGGCATGCATCACTCTCGCGTTCAAATTCCACTGCAGGCTGACGAGAAGTTACAGGTTCGTCGGATTCGACTCTCTGCTTAACCTTGCCCTTTTTCGATCTCTTCGGAGAAGGTTCTCGGTAGCTTGAGGCTTGGGACTGAGCATCACAATCCTCGTTATATGAGAGATTACTGTGGCAGTCGCTTGTCGTGCGTGAATGGGAATTCGAGAGTCGTCGTTTGGTCATCGCCACTTGTACAGCTTTTAAATTTACCCCGGTGGGGGTGAACTGTCCAAATTCTCGTACCCGAAGACGGCCTGAGGCAGTGGCTGATGCCTTGTCGTTATTATTGCTCGATGATTGCTGGGCTTGTGGGTTTGAAGACGTTGACAAGTATGTAACTGCCAAATTTGGATAGCCGGTGCCACGTGGCCGCCATGTGGGTCGGAGGCCTATTCATTCGTCTTGTTCGATTTCGGGGTCCAGTTGTCTACAACATGTCTGTACTGCCGCTCGCATCGCCTTGTAACTTCCTGGAGGAAATAACTTATTGAATCTTTACTATTCAAATACTGCTCAGCAATGTCAATGATACCTGGACTCAATGCCCTTGTACTCTGTTCTCACCAAAAAGCGCCGACAGACATGCGCCTCTTGGCGCCTCCTTCAGTTCTTCAATCGCCTATGTTTTTGATGAACCACCACGAAACGACACCATTGGCTTTGGAGCTCTCCGACCGTATTGCTCCAGAGATTTACGATACAATAATTGACCATTTACACTCATTCAAGCCTGCACTCTCGTCATGCAGTACCGTCTGCAAATCTTGGCTGCCATCTTGCCGCTATCACCTCTTTCATGATATCAACCTTTCTCCGAAGCTCGCCGAGTTCCTATGCTCATCGCCTCGTGCAATGGAGACCGTCACACCGTATATTCGGAACGTTACACTAGGCTCCGCCTGGTTTGGGGCGCAAAGGAACGAATTTGACGACGTCATCTCTCTCTTGCTGAATATTGGCAGCATCCGTGGGCTTTCACTCGGCGAAAGGTGGAATTGGGGTTTTCTCATCGAGGCGTCGGTGAAAATGCTTTTGAAGGTGGAAGGAAAACCGGTTCAGAATATTACAACCCTTTGCCTCCAGTATCTTCGATTCCCAGCTTTTTCTTCGCTGGTCGCATTCATTGGCGGATTCTCCATGCTGGAGTATTTGTCCTTCGACCACATACATTGGAACTCTGCCTCAACTTCCATATCAGCCTCTGTGTTGTCCCTTCGCCCTTCACGTTTGAAGAACCTGCATATTCGGTCTTCCCTCGTCATGCCCATATTAAATTGGCTATTCGGCGAGGATGACTTGATGGGATCGCCAGGCCCTGTGTTGTCGTCCCTCCACTTTCTTACGATTCCAGAGGTCCTTTCAGATGAAATCCATACTGTTAGACTTGCACTGCAAGCGCTTGGGTCTACTCTGCATCACTTGGAAATTGGATTCCTAGATATGGCGAGTAAGTTAATCCACCGAGTCTATGATCACTGTCACTCATGTACAGTTTTTAGATTGTTTAGATGTGATAGACCTTTCGCACAATACAAACCTTCGTACCATGCACGTCCACCATCTTACCCTCTACCAATTTCCTAACCGCGTAACTTCCTCGATCGTTGCCGCCAGTAGCAAGGATCAACTCGCAAGGCCAGTTTCGCCGTTATTTTGGCTCGTTCCAATTCTCAATAACATCTCCTCGCCTGCGATGATCGAATTGGTTTTGTACCTGTGGCTGAGCGACGAACGCGACCTCGACTCGGTCGACTGGCTCTCCTTGAATCAAGTCCTCAGTAGGCCCGTCTTTGGGGGCCTCAAGACACTCCAATTCCGAATTGTTGGGTTGGGAGCAGGAAGAGCCGACTTTCGAGGCTGGTTGCTTGCACGCTTGTCGTCGTGGGTAGCTTGTGAGAATGTCATCCGAGTGTTGTTTTTAGAGGGGTAAATTTTCCTTTACCTGGTTTCTTCCTTTCTTTCAGTGCTCCCTCCCATGCCATGCTAGAACTTTTCAACTCCTTCACGACATCCCACAATCGCTTAGTTGACCACAACTGTATTACCATTCCCTCGTGAACCTTGTAGCCATAACGTCTGTGTTCTCTTCTTTTGTACTATCAGCATACTGTTGTATTACCAGCCACGAAGACTGTTTGACCTCAACAGTTAAGGCTCTACGTAGCCTTTCGACCTTCAAATGTGAATTTCTACGGGTCCCTAGAGTCAAACGCATGCCTCACACAACCTTGAATCATAATACTTGGAGGTATATTTATGGGCATTGAGGTACTTACGCCGTTCATGCCCGTTTCAATTTTTGTGGTAACACTAAGTGGTGTTGGGTGTGATCCGATAGGTTTGCAGGATCTGCCAAGACCTAAATTTTTGTGCCAATCATGTCTTCGTCTTACGCAGCGATTGTGGAACGTAGAAAGGATTCAAAGCCAAAGTAGAACAGAGTCGACGATCCGAACAGTTGATCAGTGGCTGTTCGGGTTAGGGAGAGCTGACGTAAGCGTTGGCCACGTCGTGACGCCTTGACACGACAGCGGTCTTGTTGAACTCACCACCACCACCACCACCACTATGTCCTCCCGCATCAGCATTGCTCGCCCTCAGCCAAACAGTTTCAACACGGATCCTCATGGTCTCTCAAACTCACGGCCGTCATCAGGCTACCGAGCCGCCAACCCGGACGACCCCATCGAGAAACTCAAGGCCTTCGGCCAGCAAGCGGAGGAGAACCTCGAAATCTACTCTCAACCGCTGAAACCCCATTTGCCGGCCATTGGGCGTTTTCTCATTGTAGTGACTTTCTTGGAGGACGCGTTGCGGATCATAACGCAGTGGGGTGATCAAATCTGGTATTTGCAACAGTAGGGATTGAGTCCTAATCCCGCGTTGTCTGGTGGCTGACAAGACTTTTGCATCCAGACACAGAAGATTCCCATGGGGTATCTCACATCTATTCCTTATTATCAACGTTGTGGTGAGTACAATCTACTTTTACGCCCATCGTGGTATTCATCAAACTCCTCGCAGACCATGTTGAGCGGTTCTGGAGCTATCATCCTCAAGCGTTACACGGAACACGCAGTCGCCGGACTCCTCGCCGTTGTTATCATTCAAGGCTTCGGCTATGGACTCATTTTCGACCTCAACTTCTTCCTTCGCAACCTGAGTGTCATCGGCGGTCTCTTTATGGTGTTCAGTGACTCGATGGTCTCCCGGAAAGCACTATTCGCCGGACTCCCTTCTATAAGCGAAACAGATCGCAAAAAATAGTACGTTTCCCCGATTGTTTCAGTGTACTTGAGCTTATAACGCCTATAGCTTCCTCCTTGCTGGACGTGTTCTTTTGATCTTCCTTTTCCTCGGCTTCATTCTGCAAGGTGAATGGAGCATCGCCCGTGTATTCGTCTCGATATTCGGTCTCGCGGCGTGCGTCATGGTCGCCGTTGGGTTTAAAGCGAAGTGGTCGGCCGCATTCCTTGTGCTTGTATTGAGTATCTTCAATGTATTTGCCAACAACTGGTGGAGCGTACACTCCGCACACCCTCAACGTGATTTCCTGAAGTGCGTCCGACGAAGTTTTTCCAGCTCGCTGATTACTAACTGAGATTATAGATATGACTTCTTCCAAACTCTCTGTTCGTATCTCCTTTCGTGTTCTCCTGCCTATGCTAACGTTATGTTTTCTGTCTTTAGCGATCGTTGGCGGTCTTATCCTCCTGGTCAATATGGGACCTGGTACGTGGTTGGACTGCACGGGATCATGGCAATTACTCACATCACTATAGGAGGTCTCTCCGTGGACGAGAAAAAGAAGACATTTTAGGGGAGGAGAGGAGGTCTCTTTATCCAACACGGTGACACGAGCAGGGCCTTCTAAGTCCTTCATCCATCCTATACAATGTGCACTATATTTATGTCTACGCACACAAAACTATTATACATGGAGATTTTGCTCATCCCCTAGACATTCCCTCCAGAGGGCTCAAGTGCCTCAACTTTATCGTGATGCGGAAAACGTGATTTGGGCACGCAGATGCTTACGTACTTAGGTATATTTTTCCCCTCCTTGATCAGTCGCCACTCCGAATGGCCAACGATGTAAAGGTCTACACCGTCAATGGTGCCGCTGCGGGCTCTTCATCATCCTTGCCAGATTGGTTAACCCGCAAACGTGCTGCTGCCAGTAAAGGCAAAGGGAAACGCGCGATTCGAGAACATGTCGAGGGTACCATTGAGCTTATCCAGGGCTTTGAATTCCCGGAAGCCAGCAACCGGATAAAAACAACACGAGACGGGCACCATGTAATCGCAACTGGAACATATAAACCGCAGATTCGAGTGTGGGATCTGGATCAACTGTCTGTAAAGTTCGAGCGGCATACAGACGCTGAAAACGTTGACTTTGTTGTACGTGAGTTACTTTGTGGTGATACCAGGATCTAGGTTCGATGACTGACCACTTGGTACTGTTGTAGACTTTGTCCGATGACTGGACGAAATCAATACACCTACAAAATGACCGGACGATCGAACTACATACGCAAGGCGGCTTCCACTACCGCACTCGAATACCTCGCTTCGGGCGCTCCCTTGCCTATCACTTTCCTTCCTGCGATGCCTATTTCTGTGCCTCTGGAAACGAAATATACCGTCTCAACCTTGACCAAGGACGATTTATGACCCCGCTAGCCCTGAAAAATGACGACGGCTCTGATGATATTCCTGGTGTCAATGTGATAGATATAAATCCAGCACACCAGCTTCTAGCATTTGGTATCGAAGGGAATGGGACTGTGCAATTTTGGGATCCTCGTTCGCGGTCCAGCGTCGGTTCTTTGCGACTGCCGAAAACCAGACTCATCCAGGCAGGCGCTGACGCAGCCGAATTGGACGCAGAATTGTCTGTGACAGCCATCTCTTCGCGAGCAGATGGTCTGTCCTACGCTGTGGGGACTTCAACTGGCCACACATTACTTTATGACATCCGTGCGGCAAGGTCTTTTGCCACCAAGGACCAAGGTTATGGATTGCCGGTAAAGCACCTAGCTTGGATTGAGGGTGGCAGCAGAATGGCAGGAGACGGGATGGTTATCAGCGCTGATAAGAAGGTTATTAAAATTTGGGACCGAAATTCGGTATGCCTCCTTCACATCGGCTCCCCATATCCACGATTAACGAATTTCGTAGCCTTCCACGAATTTTGTGTCCATCACACCTGCGCAAGACCTTAATGATCTGCATCACGTTCCAGGCAGTGGACTGCTAATGAGCGCTAACGAGGGCATTCAAATGGCCACCTACTACATCCCTCAGTTGGGTCCAGCTCCCCGGTGGGCGAGCTTCTTGGAGAACATCACGGAGGAGATGGAAGACCAAACCACACGCTCAGTATACGAGGATTACAAGTTTGTGGAAAGGACCGAACTCAAAACGTACGTCTTTCGATCACTCCGTTCATTTTTGCAACGAATTTTCTCCTTTGTCAGACTTGGTTTGGACCATCTCGTGGGCACGCCTATGCTCAAACCCTACATGCACGGATACTTCATCTCGCTCAAACTATACGATGCTGCGCGTCTGATCTCCAATCCCTTCGCCTACGCTGAGCATCACGAGAAGATGGTTCGTGACAAGATGGACAAGATGGCCGAGACCCGGATACGCGCCAAAAAAGAGGTCGGCGTCAAGGTCAACAAGGCTTTGGCTGAGAAGATTCTTCGCGAGGATGAGAAGGCGAAAAAGAGGGAGGAGCGGAAGAGACAACGGAAGGCGGAGAGAAAAGAGGCGGAGATGGAGGTCGATGAAGCTGCAGAGGAAGAGAAGGAGAGGCCAAGCATTCTCAACGATCCTCGATTCGCGAAGGTTTTTGAGAGCGCGGAGTTCGCAATTGACGAGAATAGCAGAGAGTACGCCCTGCTCAACCCTTCTGCAGCCGCCCACAAGTGGAGCGGCGAGCGGCCTAAGACGGCTGTTGAGGATGAGGAGGATGAAAGCGACAAATCATCCTCGGATGGATTGGGTGACGCCGAGAGCCAGGATGAGGACGATAGCGGTAGCGACAGTAGCGATGCTGGGGGTGGGTACTCCTCTTTTTCATTTTCTATATGTGCTGATTGTTATGCATTTCAGAACTTAATAAGTTCGATCCTCGTGCCCGCCCAGGTCAGAAGAACGCCCGCGCTCAGGAGGCGTACAACCGTACTCGTGAGCATAACCGCGCTGCTGGGCGTGCCCCTAACGTGAATCTCGTGCCTATGCGACCCCGAACGGACGGCGCCCAAGCCGTCGACAAAAACGCCACTTTTGGCCAACGGCGGATGACGTCGAGCTCGACGGGTGGCAGGAAGGAGGGGGCATCCGACGTACGCTTAGCAGCTGATGGCAGTATGGAGATGAGCTGGATGCCGTCCTCTGGGCCTATGGATGCGGACGACATGCTAGTGTCGGGCGGTGGGCCGCCGAAGAAGGGGAAAACAAAACGTCCGGGTGTCGAGACCTTCGGTGCCGGTTTGGAGAGGGGAGGGGGTGATCCATCCTTGGAGGTCCATGAGAGTGATAGGAAGGGACGGACGCAAAGGAGGAAGGGGGTGCGGAGTGGAAGTAAAAACGTTTTCCGAAGGCTGGATGGATAGTCTTCTGGATTTCGTGTATCCATAGCTCTTCAGTCTGAGGGGAACATCCCAGCTTGAACAAGGGCTCTCCGCTGACATATGCGCGACATCGTGTTCGATTACTATCTCTGTTGTTGTATCGGAGATCGTGATAAAGGTAGTATATGTATGGAATCCTTGATTTTCCGTTCTTCAACCCTAGCATAATTTCACTTATGGCTTTACCGCGACCTTCACCGCCGACTTGCTATTCATCTTATCGAGAGCCTTCTGGAAGTCTTTGATGGCAAAAGTATCCGTAACCTGACACGAAAATCAGATTGATAACATTTAGCTGTTCATGGTTATCAAGCTTACCATGCCCTTGACTCGGATTTTACCACCGTCTAAATACTCCACGGCACGGGGGAAGCAATGTGTCTGCGCGAACGAACCGATTATCTGTAGAATAATCATTGCGAAGGTGCCCGAGGTATTTGAAATATACGATGCTTACCCGAATCTCATCTCCGAATATCTTCGATGGCGCCCAGTGGACAAGAGCACTGCTGGCGTATACGCCATAGATCATCAATGTACCACCTCTACGAACAAGATGAATCGCATCTTTGGCCACTTTTTCCGATCCCGTGGCCTCCACCTGATTAACTAGTTACGGAATGATCAAAATCATGGTGAACTCTGCTTACAACAACGTCGAAGCCGTAGGGATGCGCCTTCTTGAGTTCTTCCCATTGGGGCTCCGGATTTGTTCGATCCAGCTCAACATACTCATCGCCACAGTCAAGATCTCGAGCAAGTTGGGTTTTTATGCCTTTGTTGGCTGCGATGACAACTTTGGACGCGCCGTTCAATTTCAAGAGCTGAGCAAGGATAAGGCCTGTTCGCAGAGCCAAATCAGAAAGCGCTCGCGAGCACATAAACGAAGTTGCTGACCAGTTGGCCCCGCGCCAAGAACGAGGGCATATATACCGACCGGAGCATTGAGCTTATCAAGTCCATGAATTGCACAGGCGGCTGGCTCGACGAGGGTCGCTTCTTCGTCAGTTAAATTGTGTATCTTGTACACCTTCTTGCTTTGTCTGTTGTGAGGTCAGATCGCATGGTACAATGAACGACCCAAAAATAGTCTTCTCACACTGCAACATATTCGGCAAAACCACCTGCAATCGTGACACCTAGGCCGTTAAAATTCTCGCACAATATGTGCTGTCCGCGTCGGCAGAAGAAACAAGTCTCGCACTGCTGCCGCGTGAGATGCGATAATTGACAAGTGGCTCGTGTCTACGCACGAGTACGCCTGGATCGACAACGCAACGATCGCCCACCGAGAGGCCACTGACGGCCGATTTGCCTAGAGCGGCAATTGTCCCAACGACTTCGTGTCCTGGGACGAGCTTTAGAAGATGAGGAATTTAGGGTCCATTTCTAAAGGCTCTAAGCTCCTCAAAACGCACGGGGAACTTGCCAATAAAATCTCCCTAGAATCACAACTTCTACGTTCAGTGCGTAGTTTTGTCATAAAATGGTAAGCACTGACCTCAGCCAGGTGATGGTCGGTGCCACAAACTCCGCAGCAGGATACTAGAGATCATGAGTTCATTAATGCGCTCACTTCATGATAGTAAGCTTGGGGAAGACCTTTAATGAGAACCTGATCGTCCGCCATCTGGGGGACTTGTGTCGTGATGATGTCCAGCTCACGGGGCTGGTATATATCATGTCAAAAAGGCTGAAATTCATGTGGCGAAGAATCTTACCGCGCGATAACATACTGCATCCATAGTAGTCGACATCGCGTGAGGTGTGGAAAGGTGTATTCCAAGCAAGCCTTCGGCTTTATGTAGGATCAATCACCGGAGTGCCGGACCGACTTCGGAAGCAGGACGACTAGCAGTGAGTACATACTCCACAGGGATAAGCTTTTATTCCACGAGTTGTCCACGAGAGCAAAAAACAACCGCGAAAAAAGTGTTACAACTGGATATATAGGCCCCCGACTTCAGGCCTTAGGGCAGGGATCATGTCATTGGAAGCGTAAGACTATCGAATTCGTGACCAGATGTGGCATCTTGGTAATTCTGCCAGGACTGAGGAGAGTCGAATCGATATCGGAAGTTGGTCGGAAGCTCGATCAGCGGGCTATTTTTACTTGGATGTATGTACATGCTTGGCTGCACCTTTGGATCTGATGCCCCTAAGACCTCTTGTTTCTTCAACACCATGACTGCTGTTGCACAAGATGTCTTGAGCGAGCAACTGATCGCCCAAATCTTGGAGAACGACCTCGTCTTGCTAGAATCATTCAAGCAAGCCGAAAAATTGCAATTCGATCAAGTCATAGCTGCATCAGCTCGAAGTCAAGGGCGTATTCCCAAATACTCCAAGCTTGACGCCTCGACGAACGCCGACACAGATGGCGAGCTGGCATTTGAATTATACATCTCTGATGCTCGAGTCAGCAACGATGCGTCGTATGCACAGGCGCTTCAAAACGAATATTTCACGGTAAACACAGTTGACCACCAGTACGCACAAAGAGTGGCCGCGAATGAAAGGCAAGATCTAACCTGGAGCTAATTGATGACGTGTTTTGAACTTGTACGACAGGAAATTTAACTTGGATGCGGAATTCGCACGAAGATTGCAAGCTATAGATGATGAAGGCGAAGACATCGACGAAGTCAAGGATGCTGAAAGGTTTGCAACCATCGGATTATGCTAGGTTAGATTGCATCTCTATGTTGAATTTTTATAGTGTCTTGGGCGGTATTGGAGTGGGTGTGGACCCTAACGCATCTGTAGGAAACGCCAAACATTCTCTGGGTCTCGGCGCAATACCTCACGGTACGCAATCTTGTTCCGCCTTGTATCTGTCTCTTATCCAGTTGTGCAGTCAAGAGCGAGGGCGGGTATTCAGTGCCGGTGGTCGACAATGAGAGAATGGCCGCGAAAGGCAAGGGTCGACAGTTATCTTCTCCTGGCAGCGAAGGGCAACAAAAACGCATGCGGTATAATAATGAAGGCTTTTCGGGTACGCGCTTTCAAATCCATTCAACGACACCTAGTATTTATTCATTTAAAAGTCAAAGAAGAAGAAGCAGACGAAACTTCGCTTTCCTCCACTAACGTTTCCTATCCTACATGTGGTATCTGCCTCGATTCCTTTATCCAGACGCACTCTCCCATATCTGCTTCTCTCTCTGCCAACTCATCGAGTCGACTTCCTTTTGGTCTGTGCCTACCATGCCCAAAGGGTCACGCATATTGCATTTCCTGCATGACTTCTTATATACAGAACAAGTTGGATCCGGATGGGAGGGGTGTGGGCAAGTCAAGTGCAATCGTCTTCCCTATCAGATGTCCGGAATGCCCTTTGAGTGAATGGGCTGGCGGGATCGAGGATAAGGTCGCGCAACGGATCCTCGGAGAAGATGGCATGGTCGAATGGGTGCATTTGGCTGTTCCGACTTCTTCGCATTCTGATACTGAATCCTGTCTGCGACAGTACCATCAAAAACTTCTCGATTCAGTCCCTCGTCTCTTTTGTCCTAATCCCAAATGCTCTTCGCTAGTGGAAGCAGACGAAGATAGCCCAGATCCTCAGGCTGTCTGTCCATCTTGTCAGAAAATCATGTGCGTCCCGTGTCGGACGCACTGGCACACAAGTGAGAGAGCCTCTGTATAGCTTCTGTTACTTACTGACGTACTCCGCAGATCTTACTTGTGAAGAATATCAGGTCAGCAAGCTCGGACTTCTCTCCTGGCCACACAAAGCTGATAAGACTTAGGCCCTTCCATTAGATGAGAGGTCTCCCGAAGACCGCCTGGTTCTAGACCTAGCGAAGGTAATGACGATACACATTCGATTCTACCTTCATTTCTCATGCTTTTTCCGACTCGAAGGCTGAACAATGGCGGCGCTGTCCTAACTGCGCGGTATGCTTCCAAGCATATCAACCTCTCTTCTAGGCTGACCACATCATCAGGTCATCGTTGAGCTTGTTTCTGGTTGTAACCATATGACTTGTATTTGCAGTTTCCATTTCTGCTTCAAATGCGGGGGTCAGTCGATTCAAGGTTCAATCTAGCTATGCACCTGGGCTGACCTGGATTATAGCCCCGACGACACGAGAAGGCAAGTGTAAAAGCAACCCTCCCTGCGAGCTGTGGGACGAGGAAATGCTGTTGGAACAACGTGAAAGGGCGAGAAATCCTCCCCCTGCGGTTGTACCACAGCCCATCCTACAGCCGTATGTACACCAACCACCACCACCACCATACCAGCCACCTGTCCCACGGGCCCACCACGATGACTTGAACTGGATGGATAACCCTCGTGCGTTTTCTTTTGACTCTGTAAGATCACCTGGTTGATGCTCGTTTTACTAGTCGTGGTGTGCGGGAGACATTGGTTTACCAGCAACATGGTGCATGCCCTCACGTGTGGATACTGTGACTTGCGCCTCAACTCGCTGGCGGACCTGAGATATCATCTATCGCATGTTCAGCGGCATCCCGTGTATGCTTGTTGTGGACGATTCTTCAAGCGCCGTGTCGATTTTGAGCGGCATGAGGCTGCACATCCTGGGAAGTTTGGATATCATGCCCACCAGATGGTGCACGATTAATCTGTGTACTCTGTATTTCCCCCAAGTATTTATATTTCTTCTAATCGTTGCCAGGGTAAGCTGGGTCTTCAGCGTTTCAGCTTCTGGGAAGAGTGGGCGTTGTACATGCTTGGCTGCACTTGTGACCATTGATCCGAGTCGAGACACAGTCCATTTTAATGCCGTAATTATGACCCTTGGTTCAACTTTCTTTAACACCCATGACCGCTGGTGCACGAGATTTTCTGAGCGAGCAACTGATCGCACAACTCCTAGAAAGTGATCTCCTTCTCTTAGAATCATGGCAGCAAGCCGAAAAACTACAGCTCGATCACGTCGTAGCTGAATCCGCAACCGCTCAATCACTTAAAAGTCATATCCCAAACCACTCGGCGCCAGACTCAACGTTAACGGACACGAGCACCGATTGTGACCTCGCATTCGAATTGTACATCTCTGATGCTCGAGTTACCAACGACGCGGCCTATGCACAGATGATTCAAAACGAAACCATTACGGTAAATACACTTGACTGGCAATATGCACAAAGACTGGCTTCGAATGAAAGGTAAGATTCATCCCTGCACACGATTTATGACGCGTTTTTTTAACTTGCACGTACAGAAAATTTAGTTTTGACGCGGAGTTTGCCCGAAGACTGCAAGTAATTGACGACGAAGGTCGTCAAGACATCGACCAGGTTCTCGATGCTGACAGGTTCGTAACATTGCACATTGATGGATCATTTCCTCTCTCAATCTGATGCTCTCTAGTCTTCTAGGCGACATCAGCACAAGTCTTGACCCCAACACCTCGATAAAAAACTTCAAGCATCCTTCAGATTTCGGCGCAAGTTCTCACTGTACGTGATCCCATTCAGCGCTGTAGTCATTCCTTACCTAGTCATGTAGACAATAACGAGGACGTGCAGACAACGTTTACCATGCTCGCAATCGACAGTGGAAAAACGGAAGCAAAAGGCAAGGGCCGTGAACTAGTCCCTCCTAACACCCCCTGCTATAACACCTGCGGTATTTGTATGGAATCCTTCAGCCTCACACACTCACCCATATCTGCATCCCTCTCCGCCAACTCATCGAATCAACTTCCTTTCGGTCTGCGCCTGCCCTGCCCAAAAGGTCACGCATATTGTATTTTCTGCTTAACGTCTTATATCCGAAGTAAGCTGGATCCAGATGGAAATGGCGTGGGCAGGTCGAGTGCACTGGTCTTTCCGATCTTGTGTCCAGAATGCCCTTCGGGCGAATGGCCCACTGGCATTGACGACGATGTCGCGCACAGGATCCTCGGAGAATATGGTATAGTGGATTGGGTGAGCTTCACCATTTCTTTCCTTTGCGCTAAGATTTACACTACGTCTGTAAACAGCACCATCAGAAACTTCTTGAATCCATTCCTCGTCTTTTTTGCCCTAATCCTAGATGCTCTTCGCTCTTAGAGGCAGACGAAAACAGCGAGCATCCTGAGGCTGTCTGTCCATCTTGCCAGCAGCTCATGTGCGTTCGATGTCGGTCACGTTGGCATACAGGCGAGAGAGAGTCGCATCTTCTATAACCGCTTTCTCTAATCTAAACCACAGGCCTTAGCTGCGAAACATATCAGGTGGGCAGGCTCGTAACTCATCCCCTAGTTAGGTGCAGCTAACTAAACAACAGGCTCTTCCATTGGACGAGAAGTCTCCTGAAGACCGCCAAGTTTTAGACCTAGCGAAGGTCTCGAAGATGCACATTTCTACTATTTTTTTTTGTTCTTACTGTGACTCGACTTGTAGGCCGAGCAATGGAGACGCTGTCCAAATTGCAAAGTATGCTTCTCCTTCTCAGCCAATCGGCCGTTCTTGCCAAACTGAAGACTGCTAGGTGATCGTGGAGCATGTTTCTGGTTGTAATCATATGATCTGCCGATGCGGTTTCCATTTCTGTTTCAAATGCGGCTGTTCGTCGATTAAACGTTGACATATAAGCCTTTCAATTGATGGGTCGGGTTCGATTACAGGCGCGACAACACAAGAAGGCAAGTGTAAAAGCGAGCCTCCATGCGAGCTTTGGGACGAGGAGATGCTTTTGGAAGAACGTGAACGAGCGAGAAACTATCGTGCAGCCGTGCCAGCGCCCATGGACGAGCATCCGCCTCCACGGGTGGCGCAGGTACACCGCGATGATAGCTTAAACTGGATGGAGGACCCTGGTATGTTGCGATCATGCGCTCTACAATAGGTACTTGACGGCCGTCTCCGCCAGGCGTGCTGTGCAGCGCACATGTGTTTACTCTCGTCATGGTCAGGACACTCACGTGTGGATATTGCCACACTCTCCTCAGCTCGATGGTGGACTTGAGGTACCATCTAGCAAATGTCCAGCGCCATTCCGTGTATGCTTGTTGTGGGCAATTTTATCCGTCCCGTCTGGAGTTCGAGAGACACAATGCTGCACAACCTGATAGGTTTAATTATCATAGCTACCAGATGGTTCATGCTCGACCCCAACATCCGTGATTATACTAGTACCATGACTATTCGTACTTCTATTCGATCTTGTTAAATAAATAAGCGACAGGAGAACGACGGCGTAGAGTTTATTTTGACGTTCAGGTTCAGTGTAAAGCTGACGATGGGATCAGGTTGAGGTAAACGGATTATTGGCAATATGTATGCAGTACTTTAATATTGGGTTCAGCCTGTTGGAAACGAAGTCGTGCAAGAAAGTCTGAATATGCAGGATAGTGTGGCCATTCGTAAAGCCGCCGTTAATATACATAGATCTCCACAAAATACTCCTCCTCCAGCCGCTAGCGGCGGCAGAAATTTGCTCGGAGAGGTCTGGATTCTGGAGTCGGAGAGCAAGGCGATCAACTTGTTCGGCTATACGATGATCAGATACGATCGAATGTGATCGCGTTTTCCGAGTCACAGGAAAAATGATTGTGAATGCTATCTACTTGGGACTGCTCTCAACAGTGTTCGACCTAATCCATACCAAGTCCAGGACATGGCGGAAGAACGTCTTGCCAGAGTACTGGCTCGATTACAGAATCTTCCTTCCATCTCTCTGCCCACAGATTACCCTAGACCATCTGGAGCGAACAAGGTCATCGAGGCGGCACATCTAGCTCGACTCCCTGAGCAAACATCTCATAGTCTGCTCAAGCTTGCTCTATACAACGAGAAGGGGGACAATGACGATTTTGAAGAGGCGGTCCCAGCCAAAGGCCCGTCTGCATTCCATCTCTTGTTGGCAGCGTTCACCGTCCTTCTTCATCGGTACACCGGCGATACAGACGTGGTGATAGGTTCTTCGTCGGCGACCGCGCGTGACCCTGTGGTCCTTCGTCTTGCAATAAACCCCACCGATCCGTTCTGGGATGTTGTTAGACGCGTGCAGGAGGTAGAACGGGAGGCAGAGTCGGACGTTATCCCATTCGAAGTCCTGACCAAGGCACTCAACAAAGGCAAGGACGAAGGCCTCGAAGCACCTCTCTTCCGTGTTCGATTCTTCGACGAGACGGACCAGCCACAAGATACCTTCATTAGATCGACAGGCTTGACTTCCGATCTCACTGTTTTCGTCACTCGTCCTCCAGTATCGTCGCGCTCATCACTAGCCCCCGATCTATCCCTCAGAATTTCATATAACTCGCTTCTATTCACCTCCAACCGAATCCTATCCATCGTTGACCAACTCTCTGTTCTGCTTCGCAAGGTATCTTCTGATCCACTTGCCCCAGTAGGCTCCGTCCCGCTGTTGACGCCTGCCCAAAGGACTAAGCTTCCTGACCCCACTAGTGACCTTAACTGGTGTGGTTGGAAGGGAGCCATTACGGACGTTTTCTCTCGGAATGCGCGTCAATGGCCGGACAGGCCTTGCGTGGTTCAGAGTATTCCAGCGGCATCCCTTTCTGATCCTCAGGAGCGCATCACATATAGCTACAGTGACATTCTACGCGCGGCAAATGTTCTCTCTCATCATCTTATCAAGGAGGGTGTTCAGAGGGAGGAGGTTGTGATGATCTATGCTCACCGCAGCGTCGATCTTGTCGTTGCTGTTATGGCTGTTCTCAAAGCTGGTGCTACATTCTCAGTCATTGGTCAGCTTTTCATTCTTCTATTCAGTCAATTCGTAGACTGATTTAGGCGGCTTACATAGACCCGGCTTATCCGGCGTCGCGACAGATTATATACCTTCGCGTAGCACAACCACGCGGACTTGTGGTTCTCAAAGGTGCTGGCACCATAGGCCCTTCAGTACGCGAGTTCCTGTCTGCGGAATTAAAGATTCGCGTCGAGGTCCCTGCAATGGAAGTCTTACCTGGTGGTAGTATTGCTGGAGGATTAGGTGCAAGCGGTGTTGATGTTCTCAAGTCTCATGCCCACCTAGGAGAAACGGATCCTAATGTTACCCTTGGACCAGACAGTGTTGGCACACTTTCATTCACTAGCGGAAGTACGGGAATTCCCAAGGGCGTCAGGGGGCGACACTTTAGCTTGACTCACTTCTTCCCTTGGATGGGACAACGTTTCGGTCTGGATAGGAACTCTAAATTCACGATGCTGAGCGGCATCGCCCATGATCCTATTCAACGTGACAGTATGTATCCATGTCCCAGTTAGTTCGATGAACGTACCCCTAATGTTTAATCAGTGTTCACGCCTCTTTTCTTTGGTGCTCAACTTCATGTTCCAACGGCCGATGATATTGGTACTCCAGGGCGTCTTGCCGAATGGATGGCCGGGAGCGAAGTTACCGTGACGCATCTAACCCCCGCCATGGGCCAACTTCTCTCGGCCCAAGCGACACACCAAATTCCTTCCCTTTGCAACGCGTTCTTCGTCGGAGATGTACTGACGAAGCGCGACTGCCTCCGTCTTCAAGCTCTCGCCTCGAACGTCCGAATTATCAACATGTACGGAACGACAGAGACCCAGCGCGCCGTGTCGTACTTCGCCATCCCTCCTGTGTCCGAGGATTCCACTTTCTTGGCCATGCAAAAGGACATCATGCCTGCTGGAGAAGGAATGATCGATGTTCAGTTGCTGGTCGTCAACAGGAACGACAGGAATGTTCCTTGCGCCGTCGGAGAGGTTGGCGAAATCTATGTCCGCTCTGGTGGTTTAGCGGAGGGCTACCTGGACGCCGATGCTACTGCAGAGAAGTTCGTGTCCAATTGGTTCTGCGCCAACGCGCCGCCGAGGAAAGACATCATCATGCATCCAGTCGAGGGCTTCGCCGGCCCTGAAGCGCGCCACTGGAAGGGGATCCGGGATCGCATGTATCGCTCAGGAGATCTCGGCCGATATTTGCCCGATGGTATCGTCGAATGCACTGGACGAGCGGACGATCAGGTCAAGATCCGTGGATTCAGGATCGAACTGGGGGAGATCGACACGCATCTGAGTCAGCATCCCCTCGTTCGAGAAAACGTCACGTTGGTGCGGAGGGACAAGGACGAGGAGAAGATTCTCGTCAGTTACTTTGTGCCGCTCAATGTGCAGGATCTCGACGCGTATGCTAGCGAATCTCCGGAGGACGACGAAGATAAAACTCTTGCTGGAGTCATCCGCAAGTATAGGCGTCTCATCAAGGATATCAGGGACCACCTGAAAAAGAAGCTCCCAAGCTATAGCGTCCCGACATGTAAGCGCTTACTTGCTTGTGGTTTGGTTGTCCTGAAAGTTACTCAGTGTTTGTCCCGTTGAAACGAATGCCGCTGAATCCGAATGGCAAGATCGATAAGCCCGCCCTGCCTTTCCCCGATACCACCAGTGCTGCAACGACAGCCCCTTCAGCGAGTAAGGGCACTTCGACAGAGGAGACGATGCGTACCATCTGGGCAAGTATACTCCCTAATGCTCCCCAACCCATCCCCTCCGACGAAAGCTTTTTCGATCTGGGTGGCCATTCCATCCTGGCAACGCGCCTTATCTTTGAAATTCGGAAGGTGTTCGTCGTGAATGCTCCTTTAGGTCTCGTCTTTGACGAGCCAACGATCGAGGGTCTCGTCCGTGCTGTCGACGCTCTCCGTAACGCCGATCTCGGTCTCGAGATGAATGGCTCGATTATTTCTGGTGCGCTGGATGCCAAGAAGCCCGCCGCCCCTATGGAATACGGACAGGATTACGTCAATCTCCTTCCTCAGCTTCAAGCTTCGTATCCTTCCCTTCCTACCGACTTTAACGAGCAGCCAGTTACAATTTTCCTTACTGGCGCGACAGGCTTCTTGGGGGCGTTCGTTCTGCACGATCTTCTGTCAAGACAAGCCAGAGTTCGGAAGGTTATCTGCCTTGTCCGTGCATCGACTCCAGAGAAGGCATTGGCCCGCCTGAAGGAGGGATCCACGGACCGTGGGGTATGGAGTGATGAATGGACCTCTTCTGGAAGATTAGAAGTTGTCACAGGGGATCTTAGTCTGGATCTGTTTGGAATTGGACAGGAAGGTTGGGACCGGATGGCAGATGAAGCCGATGTTGTGCTTCACAATGGTGCATTGGTAAGAATCATGTTCTTCAGCTGTGGAGCTTCTTGTTCACGCTCGCATAGGTGCATTGGGTATACCCGTACGAAAAGCTCCGAGCGGCAAACGTACTCGCCACCCTCACTGCGATTGACCTCGCTTCCACTGGAAAACCTAAGAGCCTCGTGTTTGTGTCTTCGACATCTGCCATCGACACTGACCATTATGTCCAACTCTCTGAGTCACGTCGCAGCCAGTCTCAATTCAGCGGCGTTCCTGAGAGCGACGATCTGGAAGGCGCTAAGTCGACTCTCAAGACAGGCTATGGTCAGACGAAGTGGGTTTCGGAAAAGCTGCTCTTCGAAGCTGGTAAGAGAGGCCTGAGGGGACATATCGTAAGACCCGGATATGTTGTGGGTGATTCTCGCACAGCAGGTGATTACCTTTATCATTCTTTCTTATCCGTGGCTTGCCTGACATCGTTTGCTGTCAAGTGACCAACACGGACGATTTCATTTGGCGCTTGGTCAAGGGCTGCGTGCAGCTTGGACTTGTGCCGGACATCAACAACACCGTTAACATGGTGCCCGTGGATCACGTCGCGCTGTGCACTTCGCTGGCAACCGTGTCACCCCTTCCTGACGCCCCCATGTCCGTCCTCCACGTTACCGCAAGACCCCTTCCCACCTTCAACGGCATGCTCTCGTCCCTGAAGCAATACGGCTTTCCCACCGAACCTTGCGAATACGTCGTCTGGCGGAGGAAGCTGGAGCAGCACGTCATGGTGGTCCAGGACAACGCACTCTTCCCTCTCCTCCACTTCGTGCTCGACGACCTTCCTACTAGCACGAAGGCACCGGACCTCGACGACACGAACACTAGGACACTGTTGAATCAACACAGCGGGGAGCTTGCCACAACCGTATCCGAACCAATTATGGGCTTGTATTTAGCCTGGCTCATCGCGGCTGGATTCCTGCCACCCCCTTCGCTACCATCTCCCGAAAACCAGCTACCATCCCTTGCCAATACAGGCACGATAAAAGCAGCAGGCCGAAGCGGAGCGTAGGCCTATACATGCGGATTTTGAAAAGGAAAATAACACCGTCCAAAATCATTTACTACCATCTACCTTCCTGGCAATTCATATCCGATATCCCAACGAATGCAAGATTAGATATTGCATAGGTTTCTTTCTTAAGATGGTAGTAAGGCTCAAGTGGAAGGTAAGTCCATTGCTAAAGTAGTTGTATTATAGTCCTAAGTATTAATTCTAAATCCATAAGCTAAGGCCAAACGCAAGGACAGGTGGCCTTGACAGTGGCACGGAGAATCCACTATCTATGGAGGGGTTCAACTCTACTTGTTCAACTCGACTCCGGAATCATTATCATCTGCCCCGTCGGTAAAGACGGGACGCGCTGCAGCGACGCCATAAGCGTTTTTATAAAAGACCACAGAGCCTTGGTCTTCAACGAACTATAACAGAGTGTCAGCAAGATCGGTGCAACAGATTAGCGGGCTGATCTAACCTTGCATTCTCTCATCACTCGGTACACCTCCCGCCATCCTCCTGGTGCGCCCTGGCGATAGATACCAGCGCTTTCCAATTTCTTACGCAGAGCCGCAGCAGCTTCCCATCTAAGATATTCGCATTGATTAGAATCTAGGCTCAACCTAACGTGATAACGAGCATTCTTACGCATGATAGTGAGGAATCTTGCTGGTAACGTGGTGCAGAACATGTGTTTCCGAAATTCCGTTAGTCGCATGCGCAGCGATCCAACCCATCACGGGGCCGAGATCTCCTAGAAGGCTGCGGTCCAAAGTCGATAGGGCGCCACGCTGGAAGTTGAAGATGTCAGCGCGATAGTGGGGGACAAGAGGGTCGGTGTGTTGCAGGAAAGTGATCAAAACAAGCCAGTGGTTGACCCTACATGTATTTTTAACAACGGCGAGTTGGCTAAAGACTAACGCACCACATGTACGGGACAAGATAGACTCTGAAGACAACAGAGAATGACCAGTAGTAACATCCGGCAACGATTGCTGCAAGCCAAAGGAAGATACCCAAGTCGGACCAAACAATTTGTCCGTGATGGTGGGGTGAAAAAATGGGTGACTTCGGGTTGAAATCTGGAACGATGAAGGTCAAGGCAGGGGCAACGAGACATAAGTGTCCTCTACTCACGATTAGTGCCTTTGGGGTATCTCGGTTGGCCGGAGGTATTGTAGACGAAGTACATCGGCAGTCCCGCGAGCTAGATAATAAATGCATTAGCTACAAAGCTAAATATGACGACAAGTAAAATATATAGACCAGATAGAATACACACTGCAGGCTCGCGCCAATGGGTGAGTCACCCAAAGCTTCCCAGAGCTCCCGTTTAATTTCCTGCGAGACAGTGGAACCCAACAGATCCTCGCCGCAGGGGTTGAACTCCGGAGCACCAACTTCTTTACGCGTCCAAGGAACAAAAACCTGGTCCTGCGACATGTGGCACG
Source organism: Lyophyllum semitale (assembly GCA_018851285.1). NCBI lineage: Eukaryota > Fungi > Basidiomycota > Agaricomycetes > Agaricales > Lyophyllaceae > Lyophyllum > Lyophyllum semitale. Next base: position 1,886 of record JABCKH010007651.1, on the reverse strand, counting down.
TCGCGGCGTGATGTTTCGCGTGGCTGATTCTCCAGGAGTGGTATGGAACGCCGAGTCTACATAACAAGCCAGTTCAGTAACGAAGAATCAAGAACGATATACTTTCGCGACGAACGACGAGTGCAAGATCCAGCCAACTGCGTTATTTAGTTGCTTAGATTCCGAGAAGGCTTGATGACCACATTCGTGGGCAACCACCCATAATCCCATTCCGAAGAGTCCTACCCAGAAGCTGTAAAAGGCCCAGAGCGCCACCCATGTAAGTCCATGAAAGGCGGGGTATGGTAACGATGGTATATAGGCCTCCGCATAAACTGTGGCTTTATATATGCATGCGATAACAAGCATATCCCAGGCACTGAAGCAGAAATTGTAGTGAGCCACATGGATTTTCTAATTACTGCAAGCGACGCACGTGTAGGCGAAAGACTTCACAATAGACCGTTCAAAACAGTGTGGACTGACCTCGACGCAGCGAAAGGTCAGTACAATTAATTCAAGGACAGTGGGTGCCACGTACGGGATGACCTCGAGTAGCTCTTTCATGGAGAGGTCGGGAATAACGACAGGTGTCTGCTCATGGCGTTCAACGTTGGGTGACATTGGATGAAAATCCAAGCCGCGAAAAAAGAGTGGGAGGGAAAGAGAGAGGTCAGGTCAGAATAAAAAACAAACCAGGGATTGAGGGGCGACAATATTGCGAACGATGATAGCCGATTCTTTGATCGGAAAAGAAAAAAAAACTTACGCGGACAATCGTCGATCATATCTCCACCAACGTGTCAGCGTTCGTCTCGCTGGCCACCACAAGGTCACTATGGCTGAAGAATGGAGTCGTATGATGGTGGAAATCTTGAAACCACTATCTTCATCACCAGGCGGGCACTGCGGTCAAACGCGGCCACCGTTCACTTCATCGCATTTGCAGAAAGAACGAAAGGGCAGCTGATAGCAATTGAGGGTTGAAATCTGAAGACGACTGCCACACGATTGAGGAAGAGCCAGTAATCTGTCTAACTTCTGGAGGTGAAATGTGCGAGATGGTTGTCGGTGGAATCAACGCAAAATCAACGCGCCAAGCAACGCGGCAACGTGACATTGATAAGGCTTATGTAACACACCTTGTTCCGTTGGTTTATAATATGAGTAAACAATGTCAGTAACCAGTTTGAGAGCCAACAAAAGGCTTCAACGTTCGTTTTTGAGTTCGTTTTGCTGCTCATAAGGTCAAGGCTTCACATTAGAGCGTAAATAAAACCATATACTGGGCCACTATTACGTTGCCAGATGTTGGCAATCATGGTGATATGTCCATAACGGTCTCGATAGCTAAGTGGTATAGCGTGCGATTGCAGCTCCAATACGAGCGCCTTATATCGCAAGGTCCGGTGTTCGAACCACCGTCGGGACTGAAGGCTTTTGTGGCGTAACTATTTTTCATGTCTGCCACCCCACGCGATAAATGTACTCGAGTACCACAACGCGACGTGATGAGATTTTCGACTGAAGACTTGCTGAAATATGGCGCATATACTGTCCGGAAATCCAAATGTAGGATTTTCGGCGCAGGTTGGCCTTTTCGAAGAAAAAACACGTAGGATGAGGAAATTTGAGATAGAAAATCGCACAGCTTAGGTTGGCTTAGGAAAAACGACGCAGCCTACGCCAACCACGATTTTTTGACACAAGTACTAAAAATCGAGCACTTAGAAATGGTACCATTGGCAAGCTATAATCAATCTCTATTCAAAAAAAATTGCCCTTAGCATATTCAGCAGAAGTCTAGAGGTGTTACGAGGAGCAACACAAGAGCAACATTGATTGGCCTGACGACATCACACTTGGTAGAGATGCCTCTTTGACTTCTAGTGTGTCAACCACGAAGG
>JABCKH010007650.1:0-63618 GCA_018851285.1 Lyophyllum semitale | reverse complement strand
GTTTCCGAAGCTCGTAGCAATATTCAGACGATGCTATCACGTTTTCACGCCATTCCGACTCTCGCTCTTCTCCTTACCATGCGAGGTACACATCGTCCAGCCAACGTGCTTTGGTCCAAGGCTTCCCCTCACAGCCTCCTCCGTCTTTTGGAGGAGGCTTCGACGAATTTATTCAGAGAAGAGTCACAACTGCTCGACATCGATGAATATGCTACAAGACTCATCAAAGCTGCCGATGGCATGCCACTCACCCTCACACTCCTTGCGCGCCTGGTGCAAATCGAAACACCAGAGGCAACGTGGGCTCGTTGGACGGCTAAGGGGACATCCATCGCAAATCAAGGCTCAGGTCGAACCATGAACTTGGATGCGTCCATCGAACTCTCGTTAAGCAGTCCGCGTTTGAAGGGTGATGCGTCTGCAGTCCAAACACTTGGAATTCTCGCTCACCTTCCAGAAGGCCTGGAACACCCATCTGAAAACACGGGTAATCTTCAATTGGCGCTTCTAGATGAGGTGGACCTCCCAACCTCACTTCACATACTTGTCGCTGCTGGACTTGCGTACTTTGCTTCTACAAAAAGGCATCGTTACCGAGTTCTGTCGCCCATTAGCAACTATGCAATCAAACACAAGATGATGGGAGCGCATGTACAGTCCAGCGTGATCAATTACTACATCACATTTATACTGGACAGATCCCTTTCCACTGCCATTAGTGACAGGGGTCAGCGCTGCATGTCATCGTGCCCCCCGAGATGGCCAATGTTCGCATCATTCTACAGCTTGTGATCGAACAAGCATCGTCCGAATCATTTGACAACAGGCAGATTCATGCATTGTTGGCTCATTCGCGATGGGAGCGATTTCTGGGAATTCCTTCATTGGAACTAGTGCAAAAGGCCCTATCGGCGCTACAGTTGCCTCCAGTGCTCCAGGGAGATTGCCACGCAGCAGTCGGTGATATCCACAGTTATCAGGATCGACTTGCCGACGCGGAGCAGTCGCTGATTCGGGCGCTAGAGCTGCGCCAGCAGGTACAAGACGTTTTAGGTGAAGCGAACGACCATCGAAACCTCGGAGAACTCTACCTGCGGCAGGATCGACTTGCAGAGGCGGAGCAGTCGCTGAGTCGGGCGCTAGAGCTGCACCAGCAGGCACAAGATGTTTTAGGTGAAGCCAATGACCACCAAAGCCTCGGAGATCTCTACCTGCGGCAGGATCGACTCGCCGATGCAGAGTGCTCGCTGATTCGGGCACTAGAGCTGCACCAGCACACACAAGACATTTTAGGTGAAGCGAACGACCATCGAAGCCTCGGAGATCTTTACGTGCGGCAGGATCGACTTGCAGAGGCAGAGCAGTCGCTGATTCGGGCGCTAGAGCTACACCAGCAGGCACAATATGTTTTAGGTGAAGCCGATGACCATAAAAGCCTCGGAGATCTCTACCTGCAGCAGGATCGACTTGCGGAGGCGGAGCAGTCGCTGAGTCGGGCGCTAAAGCTGTACCAGCAGGCACAAGACATTTTAGGTGAAGCCAACACCCATCGAAGCCTCGGAAATCTCTACCTGCGGCAGAATCGATTTGCGGAGGCGGAGCAGTCGCTGAGTCGGGCGCTAAAGCTGCACCAGCAGGCACAAACCGTTTTAGGTGAAGCCAATGACCATGAAAGCCTCGGAGATCTCTACCTGCAGCAGAATCGACTTGCGGAGGCGGAGCAGTCGCTGAGTCGGGCGCTAGAGCTGCACCAGCAGGCAAAAGATGTTTTAGGTGAAGCCAACGACCACCAGAGCCTCGGAGATCTCTACCTGCGGCATGATCGACTCGCCGATGCAGACCGCTCGCTGATTCGGGCGGTGGAGCTGCATCAGCAGGCTCAGGATGTTCTTGGTGAAGCCAATGACCATCGAAGGCTTGGAGTTCTCTACCTGCGTCAGGAGCGACTTGTGGAGGCGGAGCAGTCGGTGATTCGGGCGGTGGAGCTGTTTCAGCAAATTCATAGTGTTCTCGGCCAAGCAAATGGCCACCACAGACTGGGAGATATCTACCTGCGCCAGGATCGACTTGCCGAGGCGGAGCAGTCGCTGGGTCAGGCGTTGGAGATGCATAAACGTATCGATACTCCTATCAATGCAGGGAATGATCGCACATTGCTAGCACGAATTCACGAACGGCAACTGCAACGTCGGAACATATAGATGTCGATTTTCCCATATACCAGTTTCTAGTACCGATGTCATACTGAAAACTTGTCGACGTGTTTCATGTAGGAATTCGGGGGCTTGATACAGCCTAAAAGACCCAAGCTATCAAACACATCGAAGTTTTAACGAAGGTAACAATGTAAAGTGATGATGGTCCAGACAGCCGATTAGTTTATAACATCCATTACGAGCAGGTCAGATAATCTTAAGCCAAGAGTGCGAAGCCACTGCTAATAGCGATGAGGAGGGAGGCGACCGAGAAGGCGCCGAGCCCGAGAGCACCGGAGCCCTTGACAACGGTATTGGACGCAGTCTGCGAGATGCCCAAAGGGGTGGCTCCATCGATGTAGTGAAGCACGAGTTTGGTTAGCAATTGCAGCGTGAACAGTGAAAGCACTACGAACCAGTGAACGAAGCACCGCATTGGGTCTGCATGGACTGGTCGTTGAGCAACCCCCCAGGGATACCAGTGCGAACGATGTTGGTGGCGGCCTTGATGCAGTTCGTGCAGCTTACGTTTTGAGGGACGTTGGGCGACTGGAGGGCGGTGGTGAGATTGGCGATGCTTGAGATGCTCAGCGTGCCAACAGTGTTTTGGAGGTTGGTGAGGGTTTGTGTGACGCAGTTGGTGTTGCCCCTGGTAGGCGATGACAAAAGTCAGTAAGCTCGGTGGAATGGGGAAGTTGTGGGGACTCACTCCTTCAAGCACACGACTTTGCGAACCGTCGGGTAGTACTGGGACGATGGTAGTAATGGCAGTGGTATCGTTCGTTTGGAAGCCAAGTGCACCGTGATCGAGTAAATGGGCCGATCGCGACTTGAGGCACTTATGTTAAATTTTTATATTGAACACCTGATTGAAAATAGTAAGGTCAGAGTCGTCGCGGGTATGCGACGGCCCCTAGTAAGTATAAAGGGGAGGTCGACACGAGATCGATTTGTTGTGAGGAAATCCGAAAGGATCAGGATTGTTTACGCGTTGTTGACGCGAACTGCCAATTCTCGTGCACGAACCAATCACGTGTTCGTCAACCTTTGCCTGTCCTCTGAGTCAGAGTCTGAGTCTCTGAAATCTCGCCACGTTAAGTTGGCGCGCTAAGGCTCAGACCTTCACTCGCAAACCTGCTGGCCTTATATTCTTGATACAATGTCCTCGAGACGCTCTTCACTACCCCAGGACATCATTGACAACATTGTTGACGAGCTTTCAGGCGATCGGAAAACGCTCAAGATATGCAGCGGTATTTCTTCAACCTTCCGGGACCCGTCGCAAAAAGCACTCTTCCGAGCAATCACAAATGCCGTTTCGTTCCAATCCTGGGCACTGTTGTGCGATGTTATAATGTCAAATCCGCGTACGGCGAACTTTGTTCGAGCCCTCCGTTTCACGACCCGCGGAAAATTGTCCGGGTTGCACGTTGTGCGCATGCTACCACGACTGCGCAGCCTCCATATTACTGGGTGGAATTGGCCCTCGGAGTCTATAGAGTTGAAGGCAGATTTGCTGAACCTGATGATGTCGCCGACGCTTAGAGCAGCTTATAGTGGAGGATGTAATCCATTTTCCGCTAGCTTTTTTGAAGCGGTGTCATCAATTGAGGGATCTGCAGTTTCGAGGCTTCTACCTTCAGGATACAAGTGAGGAGGGCGCTTACCTTGCGTACTCCTTACTTCACGTACCTAGTACTACAGACACAACTTCGACAGAAGAACTTGGATATCTTGATTCGCTGGCTGGTGAGATCCCAGTCAGTCAACCGCTCATGACGATCCTCGGAGATGCCACATCATCCTTGTCATTATCTCGTCTTCGGCGCTATCGCAGCGACGTCAAAAACATCAGGGTGCTTCAGGCGATCCTCGACTTCTCTGCGAACTCCCTCCAGGTCTTCAACGCTATAATAGTAGCAGGTAATGCTTCCAAACACTGGTTATATGTGTCGAGCTCATGACATCTCTCGAACTTCTTACAGAAAGATTACCGGACACCCACCTGGACCTTACCAGCTTAACCGAGTTGCGAGTCATTCGTCTCAGCACTCCTCGTGCATCCCTGCCACGCTCCTTCATGTGGGCTAGCCATGCGCTCGAGACTATCCCGGAACGGAATAAGGTCGAAGAGGTCATATTTACACTTGTTGGCTTGCCCGCGGCGGCGGAGCGTGAAGTGGATGACGAGACTTGGGAACGTATAGATAACCTGTTGAGCAGAGAGCGCCATGCAGGGACGCTGCGACGTGTCGCTGTGGACTTGGAACGACACCCCAAGATCCGATACGGGGAGGACGCCCTTCTCTGTCGATTTATCAACGGACTGCCCAGGTTGCGCTCGAAAGGTTGCTTGGCAACCTCTGGAGTTTCGTGCCCTACGGTATATTGCTGACTTGTCGTAATATTCCAAAGATTCGAATGATATTGAGCCTTGTATTTTATACTCGAGCAGGTACTTAATCGTAGCCTGACGAACAATATTTGACACTGACGTCGGAGCCAAACAACTGCGTTACCGAAATGACGACGTCCGAATTTGCAGTCTATCACAAGCGCCCATGTATCGAATAGCGCAGGCAACGCACGTAAATTTTCTGACAAGGACATCAGCTCGTAGCCTCTATTCCGGAGCTCAACGATTCTTCCCAGCACAACCAGAGCCATTCAAAATGGCCCCTGACCACTCCTCTCTGGGGCTTCGCTCTGACCGTCCGCCCGATTCAAACTCAAAGCCAAACCCGGAAAATCAACCTCAATTATCAGACCAGGACTGGGAAATCCGGACTGGTGAGTTCTTAACTTTCGTATTGCATGCAACATCAGTTCGTAAACTTTCTGATACTAGCAGTGGCTTCTCAGGACGCGCAATATATGTGCTGCAACAGACGTTGCCCGAATTCTTCCTTCTTGGTCTGGTGAGCTCTGTTGACAAAGCCACTGGATCGCCAAAGTCGGCGTCAACCTCTATTCCTGTATTGAACGCGAACCCACTGGATGCCCAGACATACGGAGATGAAGACGTTGAGGTGATATACAGCCCGAAAATAAGATTCTCCTATACACCGCCCGTGGCTCTTCCCCCGCCGTTCCCGACAATCCTCCATATAGAAGGTATTTGTTATATGTCCATTGCTGAGCCATTACTGAGCTCTCTGTAGGCTTACCGCTGTATCTCGCGTCTTCGGTTTTTATCCGCCACACACTCAATGCCTTATACTCTGACTTAAGCTTGGAGCTAAGGAAAGTGATTGTTAAAACCCCACGCTCACAGTCCGTTTTGGGAGAGGCCATCCTTGAAGAACCAAAGCCGCTGTCACAACATGGGCTGAAGGGGAGAGATAAGGGGCTTTTGGTGGGATTCTGCGTTACGGGGAAGTCCAGGGTGAGCGGAGCGCAAGGGGTATGGGAAGTGTAAGTAAAATTCATCATGTAGTTCATTCTCGTGTGCTCAAAGGCGTTCCTGTAGAAACTCAACATATTCGTTCTCCCCCAACACTGGACTGATTGACAAACACATCATCGACTCGATCTATCCGCCACCACATCAGGCCGTCTATGATTCGCTCCGACTGACCCTAGGGAAGATGTTTGGACTGGGTATGGAGGAAAGCGCGAGGGCGAGGTCGAACGGTGCAGCCTGCAGTGCTAGGAGTGGTGTAGGTGGCGGAAACGGGAATGGGAAGGAGCATTGACCCGATTCTATTATTGTTCTTGTGACGCTTGTTGAGATGAATTTAATTAGTCCCCAACTCATTCAGCTGTTCAACGCTAAGAACTTCAAATTCAAGTTTACTCGACGGGTATTACACCGACGCTGCATGAGACTGCTATAGTGCCGCTTTTGCGCCCTGCCTAGAATGCGGTATCCGTTAAGAAAACACCCGGACTCGGATAGACTGATATATGGACTCACTTTGGCCTCCAGCCCTTCTCTACCTCAAGCAGCGACTTGACAGTATCCTCGACGGTCGTTTCCCAACGAATATATTTTACCATCCCAAGGTCTTCCGCAGCAGGCCTCGCATCAATGGTCGAGATCTTCCCCGGAAGCGGCGTCGCCTTCTCAGTCGATGGAAGACGCGGCTTCAGCTCCGGGAGCGCCCTCGCAAGATGCTCCACCGCCTCCTTATAGGTGAAAGCCCCTCCCGAGATAAGATACCGCTTGAGATTCCCGCTCGCCGGCTTCCCTTCCGCCTTGAGAGCAGCGATGTGGGCCCGCGCGACGTCCCGGACGTCGCAGAAGAGCGGCGGCACCTGTGGAGGGAGCTGCCGACCCGGTTTGCCCGCGATCAGGGCGTACATAAATCTGTTGGCGCCGAGGTTGTCGATACTTGGTGCGGGAAACCCGGAGGCGATAGGGCCGTAGATGAATGGCGGATTTACTGGGGTGGGGTGTCATCGTGGGACGGTTGTATACTGCATGGGGTGTGTCACTTACTTGTGCTGAGATCAAGATGGGGGTGATCGGCAGCGAATTTCCAGGCTGCCTGCTCTGAAAGAATCTTGGTGGCGATGTAAACCCATAACGCGTCGTGCTTCCCGCTCAGGACTTCCTCCCGTGTCGCGTGGCCCCAGTCTGGTAGATAATCCAACGTCGATGGTGATCCGTTGTGAAAGGGGATGTGGGATCACGCACCTGCTGCAGTGAAGGTAAGACCTTGGTACGTTTGTGTTACTGATACTAGAGGACGGAGCCCAATGTGAATAGGTCTGAAGCTAACAGGGTTCGGCGGGAGACTGACGGTCAAGCGTCGTGGCCCAGCTGCTTGTCAGCACGACCTTGGTCACACCTGCATCAACGGCTTGGCGGAGGACATTGAGCGTGCCATCGAGCGCGGACTAGGTAGGTGTTGGCAAACGCACTGGACTCAAGCAGATACATCGATGACTTACCGCGAGGGCCACTTCGGGCGAAGCCTTCCCAACTAAGGGAGTTGCGACGTGAATGATGGCATCGACACCTGAAAGAGAGGTCAATCGTTCAATCATTTAAATATGCATTTTGAGCCTTTCGGAATAATGGAATGACCTTTGAGGCTTTCGGTGAGGTCGCCTGTTGCAATGTCCTCGACGTGAACCAGAGAAAAATCAGCATACTGGGCACAGATCGTGGTCTGGAGGGACTTCAGTTTTCCAGACCTTGCCGTTCTATCGATCGTTCAGTAAATTATGTGATTACGGAGGATCGACACTGTGACCTTACTTACCCCCGGACTGCAAAGCCCTCCTTTAGAAGCTCCAGCACGATGTGGGATCCTACGAAGCCAGATACGCCAGTGACCTAGAAGTAATGTTACAACTAGAATGTGAGCGTTCCAAGAGAAGCTCAGGCTATAGTTGATACCGACAAGTACTGTTAATTTCTTGTGCATGTTGTACCCGTTCGACGCCTGATGTACGGAAGGGCTCGTATAAGTAGTCACCTGCGGTGTAGAATAGAGGACGGATCTTACCAGTTGCTGGTGTGGGCAGTGCGCTAACTCGGGTCTGACCCAATCAGTCGATGGCAAGTCACTGAATCATTAATCGAAGGTTTGTTGTAAAGGCGGGTTCCAGGGACCTCGCTCCTTCGCCAAATAGAATTTGGGGTCCGCCTGATGGCAGACCTCCGTTGCCGCTACGTTACGGTGGGAGATCTACTGCATGAGTACTTTGTCATAAGGGATCGTAGACTTGCTCGAGTCCTTGATTCAGAATTCGAATGCTTAGACAGCCAGACCATTCAACATGATAGAATTCGTTATATCTAACCGCGAGTCCGATAAATCTAGATGACTGACCCTTAGTATTAAATTATGCGAGAAAAATCCAACGTTAAAATTCGGTTCCAACGACTCGAGCCTATATACGACATCGATCGAAGAAGGCTGTAGTGAATAAGAGTAGCAAATGGAGTGGTATGAAGATCGGGACGCGAATGCGTAGAAAGCTGAATCAACCAGCAACATCTCGTCCGAGGAAAAACTGGAATGTAAGGTGATGAGCGATGCGTGGTATATTGACAGGAGTGATGCTGGGGTGGATCAGAGCTCGTCACAGTAGGGGAGGTTCTCGTCACCAGCGCTGCTAGTAGCGGGCGCAGGGACGGGCATGGTGGTGGCCGCAAAGGCGGGTGGAGCCGCAGTGGGAGCGGGCTGGGCGGGGTGGGTAGCGACAGGGATGACAGCTCCAGGAACGAAGCCACCGCTGGGCGCTGGGGGAACTAGTCCACTGCCGGCAACGCAAAGGACCTGGGTGATTGGTTAGCACCGCATTGAGTATACGGACTTAGACGGAAAACGGGCAGAGGAAAATCATAAAAGCGAAAGGGCCGATGAGGAAATTTTCGGGGGGGGGGGGGGTACTGACCTCGCCAATATAGATGTTGGTGCAGTCCGCGTTGATTTGGGGGTTGTTGTGGTAGAGGATGGTACTGTTGATACGGTATGTGGAGAGGATTAGCTCGCAGGATTGATCAGCAGCGACAATGTGGGTCGTCGAGCAGTCCTCGCCAGCGTATCCAAGGCAAATGTCTTTGCCAGCAACAAGGTTGGAGCATGTAGCGTCGATCACACCAACGTTAATGGCAGACAGCTGGTAACTATGTATTTTGCACTTCGGTCTGTGAGGGTTCTTGGAACAACGTTTCAAGCACTCACGTTGAGACGTTCTTGGCTGCAGAGATGCTGTCACAGATATCTCCCTCCTGGATGGTGTAATTGCGGGTGCAGGCTCCCGCAAACACGGCTGTAATCGTCCACGTCAGTCGTAAGATTGGGATTCAAGTAGTAAGGACCAACATTGTGTGAGCAATGGCAGAGCGAAAAGTGCAGCGGCGAAGAACATTATGGCGTCGACGTTTGGGGGGTAAAGAGTGTATGGAAGAATAAAAGAAGGACTTCAACGTCTAGAGCCTCAGGAGGGATAAAAGATGAACAATCTTATGAACATTCTTCTCTATATATACCTCGGCAACTCCCTTAACGTAGCGTTTCCCAGGGGACCGGCCCTCTTTTTTATGACTGTTCCTAGCTGTTCCTGTTTTCTCATAGGTAAACAACGTCCAAGAGAACTCTTTCCTGAGTCTCCGCTGAGTAGATAAACGATTCCAGCATTTTTGAGGGAGAGCACAAATTTCTGTGCTTTGGGTGCCAGGTCATCAGGCGAGCTTGGCAATCATAAACAACTCCATCGAACAATGATTTTCTCTTGGCGTGCTCACAAGGGGAACTCAAGCCGAAAGCCTTTGTCAAATCTGTGTACTTACCCAATACCTTACCTGTTGACCGCGGTATATAAAGAAAGCAAGGTTGGTACGTCTGGCAGAGTATTAATGCTGTCTTCATTAAAGATGATGAAATCTTGAACCCGAACGAATTCAATGAGATACATCTATTATATTTCTCATTGTGTCAATACATTCCACAAATTTAAAGGCATCAGGAACGGAATGGGCGCTGAGATTGGATTGAGAGGATGGATGGCGGGCGCGTACTCGCAGCTTTGGCAGGTCATGACAAGCTGTGAATTTCAGGGCGAAGCTCGGAAGACACCAAAGTCAAATAAGAGTATACCGACTGCGATATCGCCCCATAACTAGGGCATTCAAATGACTTTCTTCCCTACGATTCGACTTGAGGGGATGGCAACCGAGAGTAGAGGAAGCTTGTACGGTCTCCTCCACCCCATCACCACACTCTAATCTCTATCGTGATTAAACGTGGACTGTAATTTCCTTGACAAGCAAGGCTCCTAGTCGCTCAATCTCGCTCAAGACTGAGGCTTCGTTTAGGACGACGAGACCTTTTTCTTTCGCCTTCTCGTTCTCCTGATGGATGGCAACTCAATATAAAAGACTTGTGAACTCAAAAAGAACATACCTTCTTCACTGGAATACTGGAAAATTCACCTAGCACTCGGAACGATCTTGGTTCTTTTAAGGATGGGTCCCAGACGACGCCGAAGCGGTCTCCGCCAAATGTATCATGGAAGATTTTGAACGTATGGGCATAGACTCTCTGCAGCGTAAAGTGAAGGGCGGTGAGCATCGGGTAATAATGCATGCAACCTGGAACACGAACCTGCAGGTCACAGAAAAGGAGACGAGCTGGATCAAATCCAGGGCGAACGCCTGTGGTTTGATCTTTCTCCAGAAGGTTGGCATACTTCCCACGTCGGGTGAGGAGATCAGCGTCAACGGCAACATTGTGAAAGTACCGGGGTAGCACGGCAGCATCCAAGCGCACGATAAAGTCATAATCAGACGTCGGGTGGATAAACATTGCCTGCATATTAAACGTTAGACGATGAGAAGGAATGGCTATAGATGGCATTGCGCACCTTCACATTGAAGTTACCCTCTTCCATGCCCTGCAGATGATCCCACGTAGCACTTGCAAGGGCTTTTACCCGATGTGCGACAATGGCATCGGGGCCATGCGATGTCCACATCCGTCCTTCCTTGTCCAAGTCCGTCGAGATGTTCCAAACACCACTTGTCGCAGCTCTGGGCGCATCTAGCGCAGCACCCTCTGTAGACCTGCGGACACCATACAGAGGCACGAACAGGCCCGCCTCCCACTTCCACTCCTTCAGGAACGCAATGACAGCCGCAAACCCACGTTCCTTGCTCCCAGGAACGCTCGCACGCTCATCTCGCTTCACATCATCCGCATCGCTTCCAACACTCCGGCCGTCGCCAACGAAGAACGCAGCGCAGAGAAGCTCCACCGCCTCCTCGCTGATATGCCCGTGCAGCAGCCAATGTGCAGCCAGCCACCGCTTGACGAGACGCACGACGCCCGCGAAGGCGGAATACTGGTGGCAGAGCGCGGCGATGGCTCGGTGGTGTCGCGGCGCGTGGATGAGACACCGCGTGTACATCTCCTTCGCCTCGACGGCCTCGCGGTACTCTTTGCCCTTTTTGCTGTCCGCGGCTTTCTTGACGGCTGGCCGCACAGGTTTCGTTTGTTCGTCGATGATACGGTCGAGCAGCACTGCTTCGCGGTCATTCCATATTCGGAGCGAGAATGACCAGCCCTCAGGCGTGACGACTTCCAGGCTGGCCTTATCGAGGATCTCGGATGCATGGACGCCGTCGCCCACGACTACAGTCGCTCGAAGGCCGCTCGTCGAAGACATGAGCTCAGTAGCGATGCGCTCGAAGAATGCGAGTTTCATCTTCTGGATCGCTTTTAGGTCGTCTGGCCATCGCGAAGACTTTTCGAATTCGAGGATGAGATTTATCGGTGCGAGGTAACGGGCTGTTGCCGGAAATGTGGATGCCAGTGATGGTGGTAGCGGAACGGGGCTAAATACGCTTGTGTAGCGCAATTGCTCCGATACAGGGCTAATATTCATGATCGAGAGTGGAAGAGCATCGTCCAGGGCCTTGATCTGCTTCACAAGGTTGTCAAACGCGGTGAGAGCGCCTTTGAACCCGGTGGTGATCCCGGACGAAAGGTATATCGAGGATATCGCTTCAGGGAGGCGCAGTAACGAATCGAAGGATGTCTGCCAGGTTTGCACTGCGTCGCCATCGATGCCAAAATGACGCTGGAGAACATGTCGAACAATCATGCCTGGAACATGGGCCCGTTCGTCAGCCGTTTTAACGTCCCAGACGACGCTCTCAATGATGCGGCCGTCTCTGAAACGGCGCAGTTCGGCTTTATCGCCCCAGAAGTCACGGAAGCGCTGGACTTTCGACGCATCCTCTTCATCTGCTGCTGGGCCGTGGTCGACGAGGCGGAACGCAGTGGAGGGATTATGGATGAGGCCGATGTATATCACGCTAGGGTTGGAAGGGTGTGCTCGAGACAAGGAGCGGGGGGAAGTCGGTGCGTGGAGAATAGAGACTGCCTTCGTGCGATCGCCGAGGCCATGGTGGAGGAGGGACGATAGTGACGCCATAAGGGCGTTGGCAGAAGAACCGAAATCTAGGGTGGAGTGTATGGATGGGTTGAGGGGTTTGGCGGACGAGAGGTCGACACGGAGAACAGTGTCAAACCTTGTGGGGAGGTCGTGGTGGTCAGTCAGGAAGACGTCCGTGAAGGGGTCCGCTGAGATCGAGGCATGGTCCAATGCTTCCAGGGTTTGAAGAGCATCGTGACGGAGCTGAGAGTCATGATCAACGATGAATCCCGATTGTGGCATACTACAAGCTTACGAGTTCGAGGGAACCAAGAGGGACACCAGCTAACACATTCAGTGTTGAAGAGGAATCCACGAAAATTATTTCGTGGTGTTGTTGGTATTCTTCAGGTGAAAACTGGTGGAGAAAGGTGAGTGAAATCTAGGCGGAGGTCATTATAGCGGCTGACTCTGTGCGATCCTTCCTTGGTTCTGAGAAAAACGGGATCCTTCCGGAAATCGTGTTTTGCTGAAAAACTATGACGGCAAGATCTCATATAGCGTGGTGAAGACTCACACAAGAAATCTAGAGCGGCCCTAAATAGTTGGTACGAGCTCAAGCCTCGACCTAGAGGCTTTCTTTTTGATGATTTAGCTGCGCCGGCACGCTCCTCCCCGGCAATAAGCAGACCCAGCAACGCACTCCACCACGAGCCTCTTGCTTCGAATCCACGAACACAAATCCTCGATCCAGGTCCGTAGCCACGCTGGTTAGCCCATATGCGAAGCAAAGTCAGAGCATCGCTAAATGCTGGTGAATCCTCTTTAAGCGTGTGGGTGGCAAGAAGTTGAGTCTTGGGCATGAGAGCTAGGAGGAGGGCAGTGTTGTATATTGGTGTAGCGGGGTTTGGTGCCTCAGACTCATCAGTTGTTGCGGAGTTGATACGGATGTTAGAGTGGGATGGGGAGAGTCGGTGTAGGGATATGGGAGATTGTGGCGAAAGCACTGGTATAATGTTGACCTGGGCATTGAGCTTGGTGTAGTCTGTGACGGAGTCGTCTACAGTATGTGAGCAAAGGATCGGTTGGCTTAAGAATGATACGTACCCTTCTTAGGCGTTAGGATGAGTTTTGTAAGACGCGGGTCATCCGAAAGGGAATCGTACTGTACGTCAATGTTGAGGCCGCTTTTGGGACTGCTGATCGCGGATGCTATCGTTGCTAGATAGAATGCTCGTTTGTGAAAGAACCGACCGTTGAGATAATCCTTTTCTTGGAAGAGATTCTACAACGCTAGCTTAGCTTCGGGTGTATCTCGGGCGGTCTGGACTTACGTCTGGCATTTCGATCGCAATGTCCACCCCAAACCTGACACCATCTTTCGCCTTCACGCTTATCTTATTTGGCCAACTGCCAACCACAGTGATGTCGCTAGGTTTTTCGAAAGCCACCTTCCAATTTGTTTCCTCTGTTGGAAGAGGTACTGAATAGGGAACAGACACGCCCTTTTGTAGGAGTCGCCTGGACGCTTCAAGAGGATGTTGGGGGGCGACAGATGGAAGGCCTATTATGAAAGCATGGAGTGCGAGCAAGAAGCGTTCGAGGGGTGGTATTCGAGAAGCTTTTGGTCGTACGTTTGGCAATAAAGCGTCGATCTAAAGCAGCGTTAGTGTCCTTAGCTGAAGTATGAATGCACTTGATACGCACTTGTAGCTTGAATGAGCTTGATCTGAAGAGGTCTGTCGCGTCTTTGATGACTCGCAACTCTTCGCCAGTTGGTGGTTTCTTGGGCTTAGTGCCCGGCCGGTGGCCATCGCCTGTTGTCTCGCCGTTTGGCTCGTCCACGCCCTCCCATTCTCCTTCTCCATCCTCTTCTCCCCCCTCTCCGTCCGATTCCATTGCGTTATCATCCTCGTCCTTCGGTTGATTTGACAGTTCTTCCTCTGAGCCATGAATATCGGCATCTAGCGCACTGAGTTCGTCGTCGACTTTCCTGGTCTGCAGATGGCTATCTAAGAATATTATCAGTGAAGAATAGATATAGGCATACCTTGCGAGACCCCTCCTCCTTCCCTCTCTTCCTTTTGAGATTCAACGCCATCGCGTGAGGAGAACAAAATTTTGCACAGCCACTTCTCCGATCATCATCTCACCGTTGTGCGCAGTCCTTCCCCAGATTCCCTCCCTTCTCAACTGCAACGAGCTATGCTGGTGATATTTGGATGAACCTAACCTGCAGTACAGTAGATATGGAAAGAAGCAAATTTGTGCGGCGGGATACAAAGATCATTACTATGTATCAGGACTATTAGGTGTACAGCCTGTATATTACTACAGATATCGCAACTGGAATGACATCGCTCTATGCGGGATTCACAAGTAGGATGAAAATAAAGTAATTACCGAAAGATCGAAAGTGTTTTCTAGGTAGGTGATATGACCTCAATAACTATCGGCCGCCTGCTCGATCAAGACTCTGGCGTATTCTCCGCGTGGCCTTATGTCAAACTTGTAAGGCTTAGGGTGTCTACAGCACTTACAGTCAGCCGCTATCACAACGCATTTCCCGACACACTCACCGTATCAACCCGCTGGTGAATGCCGGTTCCGGCTTAAGTGGTCTCCCCATCTCGTCAACGCCGCAGCTGATGTCAAATAGCGCAAGCATGCAGGCGATGGATATCCAAAGCTGTGCTTCAGCCATGTACCGCCCTGGGCAGATACGACGTCCGTAGCCGAACGTCACCGAAAGGAGATCAGACAGTGGGAAGTCGCTCTGGCCTTTGCAGTCGTTCGGCTCGAGGAATCGGTCGGGGTTGAAGATGCTAGGGTTGGGGAATGCGACCGGGTCATGGAGGATTGCCCTGAGGAGGGAATGGATTCGGAGTTGAGAGTTTAGGAAGTGTTATGGAGAGAGATGGCATACCAGGTGTTGCCCACGATAGTAGTGCCTGCGGGTATAAGGTAGCCGTTGTATTCGTCATCGTTTGTCACCATGTGGGGTAGACCTGAGATGCAAACTTTAGAAGTAGGTGGAGAGGACGGGTGGGCAACGGACCGAGAGGTGCAACAGGGCTCCACCTAGAAGAGTTATAGACGGAGCTGTATAAGCTGTTAAATATTTGTGTACACACCTGAAGACTTCTTGCACGATAGCACTGATGTACGGCAAGGATTTGCGATCTGAAAATTCTGGAAGGCGGGAGTGGCTGAGAACGCGGTCGAGCTCTTCTTGGCCTTTCGATTGTACCTCTGGATGGAGTATAATGGCGAGGATAAACGAGGACAATGCTGATAATGTCTGCGAATGTAAAGTCATCAGTATGGAAACTGACATGAATTGGCGAAAAGGGCCGTACGCTCTCTGTGCCGGCTGAACGTCACCTCGGATCAACTTGGAAAGCGAATGAGTGCGTAAGGGCTGACAGACCTGCATACGACATCCCTGCACATGCCTTCACGAGTTCGATGTTCCTTTCAAGGGAGTCTTCGGACTCCAGTTCGCTCACGACATTCGAGACATAACTCGGAACCGCTGTACCTTCCTTCTGTTCAAGAGTCTTATGAGTGCGACCAGCAATGCTCTCGGACAGCACTCACTATGGCATTCATGATGGCCTGGAACGGTGCATCCCGCATCTCGTACACAGCTTCTTTCCACTCACGCGCCTTTCGCTGGAATCCAGCGCCGGGAACCCATTCCCTGACGAAGCATGAGAAACCCCAGTCTACTTAACGCACGTCGAAACTTACGGGATGTATTTCACTGAATCGAAAGAGCCAGTATTCAGTTATCGATTGGGTTCATTACGTCGAGGTCCTGGCACCTACGGAAGGGTATCAAGTCCACAAGGAATGCTCCTGGGTTGGCCGCTTCTGCCATACCAGCAAGGGCTTTCTCGGCGATTGTGATGTACCGGTCATTCTTGGGAGCAATGTTTATTCCATATGTCACATTCATAATGACACTCGCTGCGTTGCTTGATCAAACGTCAAAAGCAGGTTGCTATGAGCGGTGTGACGGGGACTTACTGACGCAAATGTTCAATAAGATCATCGGGCGATTCGAGAAGACGACGCATGAGCGCATGAGCCTCCTTGCGCTGGACAGGCCAGTGAATGGGAGCTACTGATTGCTGGAATTGGCGATGGAACATGCGACGATGGGCTTTCCAACGCTCGCCTATTACGAAGCTCGCTGGTGAACACGAAGGGATAGTGATAACAGCGCAGCGACGTACCGTATGGCATATGTCCGAAAGTCCAATCCCAGCCCATCCTATGCAAATGATTCAGGTTGGATTAGAGGTGGAGATGTTTTGAGTGTAAAGCTTACAACTCGTGGAGCATAGGTGAATGATTGCGGTCAGAGTAATTTGCGGACCGTTTCTCGAAAAGATCGTTGGCTGCTTGAAAGGTGTTGACGAACAGGATTTTCTTTCCTAGCACGTTGAGGAATACAAGGTCCCCTAAGGCATCGACTATCATGAGTGACTTGTGCCACTAGAATTAAACCATTTGGCACTCAACCGTATTCCTTGTAAAGCTGAAGGTATGCCGCAATCTCATCTTTGCGGGCGAGGTCGAAAAGGTTACCGACCAGCGGAAGAGGGCGCGGACCCGGTGGATATGGAAGAACCTGAGGACTAGCTCGCTTTCGATCCCGGCGGTCCTTGTACAGAACGATAACGACGGCCACCGCACAGGTCACCGCGAGGGCAAGTAGAAAGATACCATGGACATTCGGAGTCGCATGGAAAAGCATGGGAAGAGAGGTTTCAGCTGTTTATCCTGGGACGCGGAAAAGGCTGAGCTTTATAGGCGCAGCTCCTGTCTAGTTTTGGTTTCCAGGGGTCATTGATCTGGCGTTTAGGATCGTTATTGAAAGGTGGAGGCCGATGGAGGCTGTAGGTATGCCTGATCCGTTATTCGGTTCCATCGTGCTCAGTCGAAGCATCGTGAAGAATCACGTCTATTTTCAATGCACATATGCTGCGGACAAAATCAGAACAGAGTATAGAGTCCATTCAACAGATCTGCGGTTATGTAAACGACAGTGCCGCTGGACGCGGCTGGAGGTTACTCTGAGCCCAGCTTGACCGGAAAAGGTGCACGAACCGCACGAACTTGGAGGAGGATAACCAGCATCTTGTGAATGTATTGTTTGGCCTGAAGCCTTTTTTGACAAGTAGTTCTTCCGTCAAAGCGGTAACGACCAGATAACGGCAGACAAGAATGGCGCGATGGTCTGCAGCCCGAAAAACTAAGCCTTCTGAGAACGTAAAGAATTCCTGTGGTTATGGCAATTAGTTCCAGGAAGCCCGCCGTAGTAATCAACCTTTACTCACAGTATAACTACCCGTTGCCACTGTCAGGAGATTTCCGTGAATCTTCCACTCCAAGAGCTCCAGGTGGGGATTCGGGGAAGGTGTCGACTTGGAGGATCATGTTCAAGTTGAAAAGCGACTCCACGACATGTCACGCACACGTGAGGATAGTCACGTAATTTACATTTTGCAACTCCGAGTCGTGGTTGAAATCTCTATCCATTACCCTCCATTACCGTCATGTCAAACGCTGATTTCTGTCCAATCGAACCTGCACTCATCTCCGAATGCGTGATGGTCCTCCATGAGATCAATAAACAGAAGGTTGAGCAACTCGTGTCGACCGTCTTCAAAGTGGAGGAATCGTGGTCAGCCCGGGGCGTTCCAGGCGGCTCTCCATTCCAACGCTGGTATCGTGACCACGCTTCTGGGAATAACCCCACGAAGATGACGGACCAGGAGCGTATAGACAAGGGTGTACAAGGCCGGCTCATTGCGTGGAAGACGGGAAAGCCGTTCGTGCCGAGCAGCCTTTTTTTCCGCTCCTTGGACACGTCGAGGCTGCTCCCGATGCATCTGGCGGATTTTAATATCCAGATGTACGCACACCCAGCTGGATGGGAGACGCTAGATAACTTGAATGAATGGAGTCGGGCAGAGTGGCAGTCGTTCACGTCGCTGGGCATGGTTCGTCATGCAACCTCATTATCAATTCACTTCGCCTGTCAATATCCAAAAATAGATGCATGAGCTCTTGCTGCTTCGGAATATGCACGATCGTGGAGGCGCCGATATTCCTGTCATATTGGTTGATTGGGATGCTGCGAGTATCGCGCGTGCCATGGATTACTGGGTTGGGCTGAGCAAAGGCGAATGGTCCGAGGAAGAACGCAGGGCGCAGTGTACGTTTAATTTTTCCGTATACTTATGTGTGCCAAAGACACTGATACCTAATCCCTAATCCAGTTTACAAAGCGCAAGTCTGTCGGCGCCTTAGGCCCTGCTTTCCCCAAGCCGACCTGCTTGTGCGCTCGCTCCTCCAGGATCCCGCTGTAGGATACGTCCCGCCCTTCATCGTATTCTACCCTATCACCAAAGACGGCCGTGCTTCGGCTCTCTTTACGACACCCGAGAACCGCCCCCCACAGTCCATGCTTGACTCGTGGCCAAAGTCGTGCAACGCCCCCGCGTGCACAGAGACAGATTGCGGCTTCTTCAACTTCGCTGCGTGCCGCTCACTTGCAAAGGGCAGCTCGATGGTGCGCGAGAGCGTCTGGCCGACGGGACAGATTTTCTGCAATCTATGGGGGTGCGAAGCGGAGCACGCACCCCATGCGGCGAACCCTACGACCTTGCAGCGCTGCAAGAAGTGCAAGGAGACGTTGTATTGTAGTGCTTCCCATCAGGTGAGGAGGTTCATTTATTGTGTAATTCCTTGAACTGAAGGAACTGTAATCTGCAGAAGGTCGACTGGCATTCACATAAGAATGTGTGTGAAGCCCGATCTACATCGTGAGCCAGTACCTCCGGCCCGAAAGTCTCTCATCGGAGGGAGGCTCCCGCTTTTTTCTACGTTACTTTTAGACCGCCCTAGCTTCTGGTATAAATAACGACGCTGAGCCGCCCCCTTCCCAAAAACCACTTTTCTCCACTTTCTTTCGCTCCGATCCCACTAATAATACGATACTCTCGATTAGTTACTTTGTTATACTCGTATATAGCATCAATAATCGCCTTCGAGCAACCTTCGAGCATAATATACACCCTTGGTTGCTAAAAGGAGTTGCAAGTATTTGTCATGGTCGTCTAGTGCAAATATTTCCCCCCCAAGTTGACTCGGCCAGCATGTATCGCCTTTAAATCTCTCCAGTCAAGCTCTGATCAACGATGATTCCTCGAATACCGCCATAAACCACTCACAAAAACCCAATAATAATTCACATATGTTCGGCGAGTCAGAATCCGAAAGCCCGCGTGTTCCCAGCCCTTGGGACACTCTCATTTCCACCCCGCCCTCGCCTACCCGCTCGTCCAGCACCTCTCCCAGCCCCCTCAGCATCGAGCTCATCCCACGTCTCGTCCCAGAAGCAGATGAGGGCAACGTCGAATACAAGCTCCAGCTTCTCTCACCCTCCCCGGCCCGCTTTGCACGCCTCGTTACCCAGCTTAAATGGCGGCTCCTCGAGGGCGGCGGCCAGGCGTACTATGAACTTGGAGTAGCCGACTCTGGTGCACTTGTCGGCCTTCCTCGTGCTGAACTGGAACAGAGCCTGGAGACACTCGAGATGATGGCCGGCGAGATCGGCGCCAGCGTCATTGTCGTCAAAGAGATCGAGGTCCCCGCTGTCATGGCTGGCCTCGCAGCATCCCAGACCGACAAATGGAACGGCCAGCGCAAACGCCGTGATCCTCCACCCGGCTCCGGGTCGTCCACCACTGTCCTAACCACCACCAGCACCACTGAGACGGAGACAGAGCAGTCCACAACCGATCTTGACGACGACGACGACGACGATGGGATGTCGTCTACCATTGTCCTTGAGAGGAAGCACATTCCCTACTCTGCTTCCACGCCCTCGTCATC
Organism: Lyophyllum semitale; assembly: GCA_018851285.1. Lineage (NCBI taxonomy): Eukaryota > Fungi > Basidiomycota > Agaricomycetes > Agaricales > Lyophyllaceae > Lyophyllum > Lyophyllum semitale. The sequence continues at coordinate 43,678 of JABCKH010007650.1, read as the reverse complement.
ATCGGTGTCCCTCTTCTCAATGGACCCCGATGCAGACCCGGACCCTGCAGACAACGCCGATGCCGAGCCCGACGACGAGTCCGCGCAGCCACAACTTTCATACGTCGCCGTCGACCTCGAGATCGCCTCTGTCTTTAAACCACGTCCAATGCGCGCACGTATGCAGATGCACGCCCACTCTCACTTCGTAGGGCCGACCAAGACGAAACGGATAAAACGGATCAAGCATATCACCCACCCCAACTCCACATCCGACTCTGAGCAGCAAGAGCACCACCACGTGAACGGCAAGGGAAAGGGGCACGCACACGGGCACGCCGACCCTACAACCAAAGCAAGCACCCGCCGGCAGATGCGCGACCGCAAACGCGAGGAAAAGCGTAAAGCGTTGCTCGCATATGCCTCAGCCTCTACCGCCGCCACATCCCTCTCTCCAGACCCCGCTGTCTCCCCTTCCCCTTCCCCTTCCCCAGGCCCAGGCCCTTTTCCCGCCGACGAGAGTCCCATCCATAATCCCACTCCCGCTGAGACCTCCGCCCTCGTCTCTGGCCTCGCCGCGCTGCACGTCTCCCTTGATGATCCCACGCACACGTCTCCCAAATTGGTCTCGCCATCACTCCCAGACGACGATGATGACGATGATGTGTTCGCGTCCCCGCTTGCAACCGCCGTGCCTGAGAGGTCGGGTGATGAAGGGGCGGATGGCGGGGCGGGGCAGGCGCAGAGCCGGCTGATCGTCGAGGCGCTCGTGGTGCGTAAGATGTCGCTCGATGAGGCGTTCCTGGATTTTGGCGGTTTCGCGATGATATGACATGCACACAATACCGTTTTTTATCGCTCATGGGACTTTGATTCAACTATATATTTTTCTTCGCTCCGGTGTCCCTCATACAAGAGTTTGTGTACTTTGTGTAACTGGGTGTTGTATCCATTAGCCTGTAGAATACGCATTGTACCTTTTAGACCCATCGTCGATCAAGTTCCCATCGAGAAGGGATCAAGGCTCTCATTGCCTAGGTCGATGGCGTAGTTGGTTATCGCGTCTGTCTCGCATCGTCTGTCTATCGCGCAGTAAGATCACCTTGCACGATGTGGGTCCATCCCCACCAAACTTGATCTAAACAACATTGTCTAAAGGACCTCCTTCCCACACAAAGGCGGCAGACCCTCAAGAATCTTTCCATTCCGGGCAGCGCCGACCGTGCCCAAATTCATCGCTATGGCGGTCGCAGGTCCTCCTGACGTCGAACGTCCCCCAGCTTAGTCAACCTGCGCTACCCCAATGACTCGACATCCTCGGCCTCGATATGTTCGGCAGCCCTGGGCAGCTCTGCGCCTACTTACTCTTACGGGAGGTCACAATCGTGGACAGCCTGAGCTCACTCCTGCCATGGTCTCTCCAGGTCGTCTGCCTTCCTTTGCGCCCACTTACGCCTCTATATTGGTGCTTCGCGCCCCACTGGCACCCTACGATATTATGTACAACGTGCCCCTCGTCTAGCGCGATCCCATGAGGCAGAAGGTCGTGCAGCAGCTTCTCTTTGACATTGTCTATAGGAAACAAAACCGGAGGACATGCTCGTGGTGAATTGTTGTATATGCCCCAAAGGGTGGGGATGTGTTCCTCAACACTGGGAGCGAGGGTCGATGGTACCTATGACGGTGCTCATCATGAGGCAAATGTATGCTAACAAGTATATGAACAGGGGCAGTGAAAGTATCGACACCTTCCGCCAAGCCGTGGCCATCCCCCGGGCCCGAAATTTCTCCCCATTCCCGTAAGCTTCTGCTTTACCTTCCTTCCATCCTTTTTTACCAACTCTCGACTTGCTCTCAACAGATAACTTACAACCAGCCGCCTCCTCAACAACTCCATGTGCTTCTCCTGGCTCTCTAAGGTCGCAGTACCTCTTAGGGTTCAATATATCACGGTCGTACATTGGCAAACCCCCTCCTCGCTGAATTCCAGGTGTTCCGCCTCGGGAAATACATGGGTCTCTGGTCTTCCTTGCTGAATACACGACTTCCCACCCACACTTCTCCCCGCGATCATATTTAGAGCACAAATGGCATTCCGCAAGCCCGTGAAGGCCGTCATGTTCTTGATGATTAGCAGCGACGGCGAAACAAAAGGAAACACCCACCTATGATTGGACCTCCCCTCAACGCCCCGCTACGCGTGATTATCCCATCAAGCTTGCAATTAAGCTTCGACTCGGATTTCGTGGCGCTCGTTGTTCGACGTTTTTGCTCCTGTCCTCGACACTTTTGGCACTTCATCTCTTCTCATTTCGTCTCATTTCACTTCTCTGTACCATTCCCCTGGGGGGTAAGCCGGCACACAGATCAAGGCACAAAGCCAAGTACCGGCATCTCCCTGGTCCCTTGCCCAGCTGTGCATATCATATATGCGAGCTCTAAAGCTCTGGAGCTCGTTATACTATCCGGAGCTGCGCCGCGCACGGGGTTTGGGTCTTTCATATTCCGGGTTCCGACGCTGAGCGAGTCTTGCGTGGGGCGCCGCACACAGGGCTTACCTGCCGTCTCTTGGGCTGCGGATCTGCAATCATTCACAATACCGTGCTCATTCGATAGCCGTGGCGGTGCGTCTTTGTATCTTCCGAAGTTTTCTTGTGGTTTGTACCAAGTTTGTACTCATATTTCACACAATCGCGATGCGGTTATCGTCATTTGGGTCCACTTGCGTGAGTTTTTGCGCCACCTCGAGTTAGAAAATCTCATCCTTTGATGTCGCATATATTCCGCCTTGCCTCGCCAGGTATGCGTCTGGCTCTCTATCCTATACGAAGGCACTCAGATGCTTGTTTAATTGCAGGGCGCAGCGCTGGATCGATGGTGTTATTTGTCTAACATTACAGTCAACTCTGTGTATGAAATTTACACAGAAGGTCCTCATGAGGTTCAAACCTGGCTCACATTAGCCTCATTTTTTTCTCACTGTTCTTAGTTTGTTCCTCCCCCTGATTCTCAGCATGTAGACATGGGTCGATGGCGTAGTTGGTTATCGCATCTGTCTCACATTCCCAGGACGATTTTCTTATGAAATGTGCACAGGAGGTCCTCAATTCGAACCTGGGTCGACTCATTTAGATTCCCCTTTAGTTTTTGGGTTTTGGGTCTCACACCAGTCAGTATAATAATATAATCGATAAGCACGATCTGTGACGTTGGGTAAAGGATGAGTACTAGCTCACACTGGAACACGAGGCAGTTCAGCTCACCCATGAGAGAAAACCGCCACCCACCAGTCGAGGGCGTCACAGGAGGCATATGTCCGAGTCCAGTGAGGTGACGTGAGGAAATTTGTTCGAAGGCTCGAATATATGCTTCGTAAGTAGGGATGGGTCTAGTGATGCTGGGTTTGTCGTGGACCAAATCTCGACCTCGGACTGCTGTGCAGGAAACCGTCCGCCTGTGCAACAATTCATGCATCGCACTAATTCCTACCGCATATATTCATGATGAGTGGTGGTTGGATTCTCGACACTACATAAAAAACTAGTACTATGTAAGACCATATGATAACAATAATTGCAGTGGGTGGGAGGGGGTTAGTGGTAATTGCATGTGTATTAATTAAACAAGATCGCGTCCTTCTTCATCCTATCTGATCAGAAACCGCCCATGCCACCCATACCGCCCATACCTCCCATGCCACCCATAGGAGGGGCACCGCCGTCCTTCTCCTCAGGCGCATCAACCACACAGCACTCACTTGTCGTCAGCAAGCTCGCAACACCGCTCGCATCCACAAGGGCAGTTCGCACGACCTTGAGCGGGTCCACGATTCCGGCCTTCACCATGTCAACGTACTCGCCCTTCGCTGCGTCGTAGCCCCAGCCAAACTTGTCCTCAGCACCGTACTTGCCGAGCAACGTGCCGACAATCACACTCGACTCCTCGCCTGCGTTGTTCAGAATCGCACGCGCTGGGCCTGTCAGTGCCCGCCGGATGATGGCAACACCTAGCTCCTGGTCGAAGTTCGCCGTCGCAATCGGGATGGCGTCGGGGGATGTGGGAGAGGAGGCAGAGCCTGCGCCGCTGCCGGGAGAAGTGGTTCTAAGCATGAGGCTGGCTTTGAGAAGTGCAACACCACCGCCGGGGAGGATGCCCTCCTCGACGGCAGCACGGGTCGCGTTCAGCGCATCGTCGTAGCGGTCCTTCTTTTCACCGACCTCGACCTCACTGGCGCCACCGACCTTGATGACAGCAACACCGCCCGAGAGCTTGGCGAGGCGCTCCTGGAGCTTGGAGCGGTCGTAGTCGGAGGTGGTGGGGTCAGCGACGAGGGAGCGGAGCTGTTCGCAGCGCGCCTGGATGGCGTCCTTGGAGCCCTCGCCGTTGAGAACGATGGTGTCTTCCTTGGTGATGGTGATGGAGCCGGTGGAGCCAAGGAGGTCGGAGGTTGCGCGTTCGAGCTTGATGTCGAGCTCGTCGGTGAAGACGGTGCCGCCGGTGAGGATGGCAAGGTCACCGAGAATGGACTTGCGGTTGTCGCCGAAGCCGGGGGCCTTGACGGCGGCGACCTGGAGCTGGCCACGGAGCTTGTTGAGGATGCAGGCGGCGAGGGCTTCACCATCAACGTCCTCAGCGATGATGACGAGAGGGCGGCGGGCCTGGGCAGCGGCCTCCAGGGAAGGGAGGATGTCCTGGAGCAGGGAAATCTTCTTCTCTGAGAGAAGGATTAGGGGCTTCTCGAACTCGACCTTCTGGTGCTTGACGTCGGTGACGAAGTAAGGGGAGATGAAACCACGGTCGAAGCGCATGCCTTCAGTGATCTCAATCTCGTCCTCGATGGTACGGCCCTCCTTCACGGTGATGACACCCTCCTTGCCAACCTTCTCCATGGCCTGTGCGATGAGGTTACCGACGTGGGTATCGCCGTTCGCAGAGATGGTTGCGACCTGGGCAATCTCGGCGGTAGTGGTTATAGTTTTGGTGTGAGCAGATAGGAACTCGACGACACGGTCAACGGCGGCCTGCGAACCACGACGAAGGTCCATAGGGTTGCAGCCAGCAGCGACGTTTTTGACACCTTCGGAGTAGATGGCACGAGCAAGGACAGTGGCGGTAGTGGTACCGTCACCAGCCATCTCGTTGGTCTTTTGAGCAACATCCTGGACGAGACTGGAAGACACGTTGGCTGTGCAACGGAGCTAGGAGGGAAAGCATACTTACCGAGCACCAAGGTTCTCGAACTTGTCCTTGAGAGTTATTGCCTTTGCGACAGTGACACCATCTAAACAGTGAGAACCGGTGAGAACACGTCGACGCGGGAAGAGTCGGACATACCCTTGGTGATTTTGGGACCACCGAACGACTGCTCGATGATGACATTGCGACCTAACAACACCTCAGCAAGGAAAAAAAGAGGGCAGGAGACTATAAGCATACCCTTGGGACCTAGGGTGACGCTAACAGCATTGGCAAGGATGTCGACACCCTTGAGAATGCTGGCTCTGCCCTCGTTCGAAAACTTGATCTCCTTGTGAGCACCACGAGTCAATGTGGGCTTAGCAGCCTTGGCCGCAGCACGACGGAGAGACCGAGAAGAGGTGGTCGACAGACGGTGCATTTTGAAGAAACGAAAAGTAACTGAAAACAAAACTTGACTGAGAGTGGTCACCGTCACAACCTTGAACCAAATTTTTTAAAGAACGCTCTAGAAACGCACGTGACCGCACATATTAATATTCGCGACTCCTGCTCACTAGTTCAACCCGCCCATCGTCAGCAGGCTTGTAGCGCGATGGCATGATAAATAGATCGCTATTGTCCAATATTCTGACTTGCATTAATGTGGTATAAATCAATGCCAACTTTGATGCCAGGTTCGACAGTCTTTAAGTTCCATCACAGCCCTAAGATGTGTGCCCCCGTGTTGCGTTACAGACACCCGACCCAACAAGAATAATCGTGGCATCGTCTGACTGAAAAACCCTGTACTGTTGTCGGGTAGCCAGGGGTCAGGTTCAGATGTTACTACGTTCACCAGTCGTAAGCGCGCAGACACGGCCAGAAGCTTGTCCACATGGCCCCATGCCCCTACACTACTCTCGGCCCTGTTCAATGTGCATAGTTCCGCCTTGGTAATGATGATGACCTCGGTAAGGCCGTCCACGTTCAATACCGACCCAAGGATCTGAGATACGTAAACCAGCGCTGGCAAGTCCATTAGGTAGAATGTAATATGTTTCAAGTTGTGAAGTTGGCTGAGATTGACGACGCCAGAGACGGCTTCGGGAGCAGACCTGTCAGTGAATGCCCAGACATGCGACAAATAACTTGTTTACCTTGAGTGATAACGAGTTCCAACTCTTCGATGTGCGACTTTGCGAGTTGAAGCATTACTTGACACTTGACGGTACTGTCATCATCCCATATCTCGGCGCGGAGTTTCCGCAGGTTGGTAAGACACAAGGCCGACGATGGGTCACGAAAGACAGACTGGAGGAGGGGATTGATGCGAACGTGATGTAAGTAAAGTGTACGAAGGTGTTCCCCTCCGTTTCCAGTGTCAACAGACGGGGATGAATGACATACGTGGTCCTGTTCGATCTCGCACACCGTAGTTTGCCATAGACAAAGCGTGTCGAGGTGAATGCATGGACGTAGAGCATTGATAGGAAAGTTCTCTATGTGTCGTATGATGAGGAAACGCAGTGAGGCCCAGTGGAAGGTCTCCCAGAGACTATTCCTGAGTGCATATGGCAGAGATGGCCAGTTTGCACCATCTTTGTAATTTGCGTTTGTTAGCGTCATACAGCGTACCCTGGATAACGCCGATGACATGCAAGGAGGTACGCCCCACATCTCAGCCAATGATTCGGATGGAAGTTCGAAGAAGACCGATTCGACATAGCTATACAGTGCTAGATTTGATCCCATACAGGCGTGATTGCTTTCCGCGGCTTTCCGTGCAGCACTGGTGGATGGATATGTGGACCAGGAGAATCGTAGAGCGTTGAATAGTTGTCTCTGGGCTGGCTCACGGAAAGACGACGACACAAGGGCGCACATGAGGAGGGGGCCGAGTTCCGGGAATTGCAGGTCTCTAAACTGCTCGATGATGTTGTTGATGATCTCCTGTGGAAACGTGCCTGGAAACGACGGAGTCGTCTGCGTGAAATGAGAATGTTCGGTGGATTGTTCAGATATCTCGTAGTTGTGCAAGATTTTCCTCCGGCGTCGAAAAAGTTTCTTCATCGTCGTTAGCAACATGATGAATCTGAGACAGTTTTGGATCTGAGGCTCCAGAAAATACGAGGGTTCTGTTAACATCTGATCGGGACGCCTACCCGAATGCGAAATAAATTCTTACATAGATTCTCATTGAGCTTTCTCCATCATCGAGCCGTATTGCTGCATCCACGGGCAACCTCATCAGCAGACACCGGTGACATTTCAATTCTACTCAGCTCCTACTCTTCTAGGCTTCCCAGGAGTCGCGTCGCTGATGCCCGCGCAACCGAGGGCACAGAGCTCTGAAAACCTCAGCCTGCCCGGGCAAGAATCTGGACTGAGAGACGAAGAGAAGAGTTTGAAGATCTCACCTATTTATACTTAGTATAATCGCACGTGACAGCATTGCTTTATGTGATGGGTCGGGCCGGCGGCGTGTCCCCATGATCGGATCTTCAAAGCGAAGAGCCCTTATACAAACAGATCGATTATCATCTGTTATAAGGTCAGCTACCGGAGACTAAAGAGCACTCGCAAGCGCTGCGAAAGGATGTTTTGTTTGTCCCGATGCATCTTTGCCCAACGCGCCTTTATGTCCTCATGATAAAGGGAGTGGCGGGTGGCGTGTCATTGACCTATATCCTTAAATAGCTTCCTCACAAGCTTTCTCTCCCACTGCGCAGCCGGGGTATTTGACATACTCCCTCCAGCAACGACACTCTTTTCCTTGACAAAGTCACGAAATCAACAGCCGTGTTCTAGTACCGGACTGTCGCGTCTAACGACTACAATGTCCGTTCCCGCTCCAAGTGGCTACCGCACGTTCTCGTCCATGCCGCGGACCAACAACCCCTACTTTTCCGCCCTCCATGGCCCCGCGTCTAACTCCTTCGCCTCCCTCACCAGCTCTTTCCCCCCTGTTTCACCGCGGCGCACCTCCCCGAAGAAGACCCCGTCTCCACAACGCAAGGCGCGCTCTTCTGCGTCCGTGTCACTGTTGAGCTCGTTTGTGCGTGCGCTCAAGATCAACAAGGGCAAGAAACACGCGCCGCAGAGCCCGCTTCGTGCAGGAGGTGGCGGGCTCCACAAAATGCGCTCTATGCCTGGCGCCGGGAGGTGGGAGGAGTATAGCCCGCAGAGGCAGTATCAGCGCAGTATCGAGGAGCGTAAGCGTCTCCGGGCTGCGAAACAGGGCGCGGGAATGGATGTGGACAGCGAATTTCAACTTGGTGATGAAGAGCACGACGACGACGAAGATCGTAATGAAGATGATTGCCTCAGCATGGGTCCCCCGCAGTACCTCACACGTAGGCGGCGGTTCAGCGTCGGCTCGGACCCATTCAAAACACCGCCGTGCACACCCACGCATGCGGTGCCGCTGTCACCGGTTGGGACAAACGGGACGGCGCCGAGCAGCCCAGATAGCGCAAGGAGCAGGAGACGGCGGGCGGTGGAGCGGAGTAAGATGAAGAGCTTGCAGATTCTGGGCCCCGAGGCCAGCGCGGCGGTTAGGGAGAGGTGCGAGGGGTGGGATGTTTGAGTGGGTTGCGAGGCGAGTGTTTATTATGGACTTTAAGATATTGTATGGACTTGTGGTTAAGTAGTATGATATGGATATGGCATGTTCTATGTACATATATGTCCCATGCTAAATGTTCCAGTAGGCAGTTTTATCATTGTATGTAAGTAAGGCCATGATTTCCGCAGCACCGGATTGTGTGCGAGGCTCGAGCCAAGCAATGATCGCGTCAGCATCATGTGACCGTAGCGGGAATACACGTGATGATTTTAAACACGGCCACCAATTGTCTTCACCTCTTGTAACACGACCACCATGCCGCCCAGACTTTCCTCTGCAGTAAGCTCGCATTTCCTTCAGATTTTGTGGCACGCAATGAATTCTCTTCTAGATGACCTTGAAGCGTATCCATCGCGAAGTCGCTGACCTGAAGAAGGAGGACCTCGGCCCAATTGTGTTGGGTCCTTCGGACGACAACCTGTACCTCTGGAAGGGAAGTATCCCGGGTCCGGAGGGCAGCATATATGAGGGTGGAATATTTGATTTTGAAGTAAACCTCGCCCCCGATTACCCGTACGCTCAGAATTTCATCTTTTTGGAGAACTGTGCACTGACAGCCACACTTGAGCAGTTTCTCCGCTCCGCGAGTTGTTTTTAAAACGAGGTGACCTTGAATCCTCCAGTATAAGCACAGCGAATAATTCATTCTCCTATGTCATCCAGGATATATCATATGAATGTTCGTTTGCAATCGTCTAGCATCTGCACCGACGAACGCTTACAATTTACTTGCAAAACAGATATCCGAGCAGGGCAACATTTGTATCGATATCCTTAAGCACAACTGGTCCCCAGCATTATCCTTATTCAAAGTTATGTTATCTCTGTCCTCCCTCTTGACCGACCCCAATCCGAGTACGTTCCTGTCATCCCTACTTGGCGTTCAGCTGACCCGTTGGACTTTCAGAGGATCCCTTAGGTGATTTGCTTCTTGGCCACCCATCCCACGTCTTCTGATTACTTCTCGTTCATACAGTACCCAGCATCGCAACCCAGTACGTTCGCAACCGCAAGCAACATGATGCAATAGCACGGCAATGGACGGAACTGTATGCCCGTCCAAAACCGCCTCCACCATCCGTAACCGAACCTACAACAAAAGCGAAGGGAAAGCAGAAGGCGGACGTGTTAGGTGGATCGCGAGCCGCAGCAGTAGCTTCTGCGTCTTCCGAACCGATCACCATACAGGACTCGGACGACGATGAGTCGGAGGCGCCTGCCAAACGTGCCACGACGAAAGCCGGGAAGAGGAAGAGAGGGGCATCTAAAGTGGAAGTGAACTTGATTGACGACGCGGACGAGGTTGAGTCTACGGGCGAGGCGGCGAGCAGTAAGAGGCGAGCAGTTGGGGCTGGTCGGATGCCGAGGAATTCGCTTGGCACATCAGCGGATGAGGGAGGGAGTGGCCGTCGAGAGCCGGTTGGGCAGCTTGGAGATGTCATTGTTATAGAGGACGACTGAATTTTATGTATCGCCCTCATCATACTTCACTTCCAGGACTGGTTGAAGCGTCAGTGCATATTATTCCGTTAATCCTTAGAGATAAGATTATGTTGTAACGTAGGAACCAAGAACAAAACAAGAAAGCTATAGCAAAGCAGTAAAAATCTGTACAGATATCACGAACATGATAGACTGTCCTATCTGAACATATACCCTGTGGATGTGATTCAGTTCAGCAGTGTTCCCAGAAAAGGGAAAGAAAGAACTCACCAGTGCATTTTGGCGCTTTGCAAGCACACTTCGCGTACACGGCGGCTTTATCTCCTAGCGGTGATGTCGAATCCTCCTCCTATGTTGTAAAGTCAACTTGAAGTTCAAAAGTCGTAAGGAAGACTCACCTCATCCCCATTATCATCGTCGTCGTCGTCGTGACTGTCGCCAGAGTAGGAAAAACATAATTCCTCAAGGGGCTCAATGTCGCGCTTCGCGAACACGGTGAGGAGCGGCTTCTGGATATCAGACTCGTTGACATAGCAGGAGACTAGCTGGCAATTCGGATCACAAGAATGGTTCTCAAGAAGACATGGGTTTCGACGACCGTATCAAGATATAGAAGGCAAGACTTACAAGGAATCTGGTGAACTATGCTGAATCATCAGTTGTTGTCACAGATGAGACTTGGGGACGACTGACATTGCCAGCATGATAGGCATCCACAGTATACTGAACAACCCAATCAGGATTACCTTGCTTAAGATGGTGAAAGTCCAAATCGAAGAGGTACGTCCTCCCGAACTTGTTATACGTTCTAACGAGGTGAATTAGAATGACCCACAGAACTCAGAAAACAATACTAACATTCCGCGGGCTTCCCCTTCTCTATCTGTCAACAGCTCGCCTGCATAGATGCCAATGAAAGTTCCTGCAGGGATCTTCCTATTTCCAGCAAAGACCCCTTGTTAAAAAGCTTTCAATACATGGAAAATCGAGGTCCTATGGGAGCAACACTGACCCCATCCCTTCTCATCAGTTTTCTGGATCCTGAGCGCACACGTGCGGCCATGTTGCACGACCTAAAGGATGAACCATGTCAGGATCAAAGTTCAAAAGTAGCGGGCTCAAATAGTTTACCCGGTTACGGCACTCATCGCCACATCCACAAAGATCATTACACTCAAAAATTGGATAGTCGGAGATCTTGAGGCGCCCTCTAGTGTCATAGACAAAATCTGGGCATCCCGCCTCCAACGTGTGACTCTGCTGACGCTTGAGGCACGCACAGGTTTTCGACTTGGGATCGCACTTCCCCATACAATTGCAGCTCACGAGTTGTGTTACGTCCGGCGGCGGAACACCCTCCCCGTGCCACATCTTATTGGAGTAATGAAATTCCCAAGGAGGGGTGGGATCATTGTCTACCTCGTTGACAATGTCGATGGGCGGCGCATCCGGCTCATCGTCTGCTGTGTTCTCCTGGATCGCGCTCTGCAGCACATATGCTACTGTGGGGTGCTGCCGAGTAACCTCAGACCAGCGATTGATGTTGTCCTGCAGAGAGTGCGGGAGGTCCTTTGAGAGATAACATTTCGCTTTGAAATTTTCCAAATTTTGGCGGTACGACCTCCAGTTTAGGCTGGGAAAACCGCCAAAGGTCTTGAGGGGAACTGGAATGGAGGGATCTTCCGGTGCAGGGCTGGGGGAAGGTGTTTCGGCTGGGGTATCGATGGAGCTGTCGTCCGGGAAGAAGTTCAGGGGCTCGTCGGAGGCAGAACGAGAGGACCGCGTTGAGCGTCGTGGCCGTTCGAGGACTTCGGTCACGGCAGCAGCGTCAAGAGGATCTGGACTCTCTTCTTGCAGTACTGACTCGCGAGACATTGGAGCAGGCGATGCGAGAAACTGTTCCACGTCCATCATCTATAAATGACAGCCGATGAGTCGTAGTATCCTCCATCCAATGGAATGGAACACATACCTCAGATGTATCTTCGTTAGATGGTTCTTCGTTCACTGGTTCCGGCAGCGGTGCATCGACATATTCTAAATCAGAATCAGAATCATCCTCCAGGGCGGCCAAAGGCTTTGCAACACCAGGAATAGCAGCTTCTTCTAACACGACTTCTGTGGCATCGACAGCAGCTACGGGCAAATCACGTTCTGCAGAACTGCTAGCCATAAGCGGCAGCTGGTCCGGCGTGGTAGGGGCCAGCGGCACGTCAAGAAACATGGAGGCTTGAGCTGTCTCCTGTGATGAAGGTTCCGATTCGTTTGTAGCGGGCTTCGGTGATTCGGTGGGCGGCTGAGGAGGTGTGGCGGCAGGTGTGACAGCCACGGGAAGTGGCGTGTTAACAGGGGTGATCAAAGGTATTGGCGTAATCGTTTGATCAAGGAGTTGGGGAGCCACCGGACTGGGGTCTGGAGGAGGCCGAGTCCAAGATGGTACGCGCAATCCCGACTTTCGAGCGCTCCTGTGAGGCAGGTTGACTTGACTTGACGGCGCGGGGGGTCTATCGGCAAGCCTTGATGACGACGAACTCTCAGGGCTAGAGCTGGGTCTGTTCTCTTTACCCGCGTCCTCTACAGCTGCCGGGGCATTGGGTTGCTGGGAATCCTGGCTAGGCATGGATGAAGCTAGCGGTTTTGCAGGTTTCGCGCCTTCGGTAGACGGGGTCATGACTGCTAGAGTAGGGTCCAGCTTGGGTACACGACCGGGTAGAGAGACTCGTGGAGTAGGTAGGGGCAGGGGCCGCGGCACGGTGGTGGTAAGCGTCTTAGACACAGCGGCAGCAGTAGCAGGGCCGGACAAGGAGTCCTTCAGCGGTGGCAGGGCGAGCTCGTCGGTAGCAGCACGCGAGCCTTCATCGCGGGAAAGTGATGCCGATGATGCCTCTTGTGAGGTCTTCGCATCTGCCAACAGGCGCTTGAGAAATTCCGAGCTTTTCAGGGCTTCATCAAGAGATCTGGGCGGCGAAGGAGGTGCCATTTCCTCATCAGAATCGTCCCCAGTAAGGTCAATGACATCGGCCGCCAAATGGCTAAGCTTCGACTGCGGAGCTTGGCTCGGGGCGCCCAATGATGACGGGGCCCTGCTTGAACTGCTCGATGCCGGAGATTGTTTCTGTTTCCCATTGATACCCTTGTATCCAAGTCGTCAATAGATACAGTATTAATGTAGGTTCCGGACCCACCGTAGAAGCTGAGATAGGACCTTTGGGCTTGGGTGGGGGAACGCGAGGTCCGGTAGATGCCTAAGGCAATAAGGTTAACGGGATATACAAAGGTGGTCGAAAGAAGAGGCCAATCGACGTACAAAAAGATCCGATACGGTTAGACGTGGTCCTGCCTTGGATAAAGGGGATGACGGGAGTTGTGATGCCTGCTTCCCTGGCATAGGTGGCCTCTTTGACGGAGCAGATTGAGAGGTCGACAAGGGAACGGTACTATCAAGGACGTCCTTCAACCCACTCATGTCCATACCGGAAGAGCGCCTGCTGGGTGATGGAGGAATGGGTACTCGGGATGGAGTGACGGGCTCTCCTTTGGTCTGTGACGACGGCTCGGGAGACTTGGGCTGCCGCATAGTAGAAGAGCTCGTGGGTTGTGCCATAGCAGGGCTCTTGGGTGGTTCTGGTATTGAAGCGCCAGATATAGAATGGCGATTCCTGCCGGGCAGCGGAATCTTAGCGGGGGGAGGCTTCGCCAGCCATACAGGCGCTTTCTCGCTAGTGATGGGGGCGCTAGCGGTGGTACTGATCGTAGTTGAGGGCTGCTTTGGCGTACGAGATTCATCTGGAACTGGTAACCTCGATGGAGGACGCTTCTCAGGAAGGCTCTGGGACGTTTTCTCCAACATGGATTTCGAAGTTGAGGGCTGCATGCTTCCCGTGCTATGAGGAGGAGCAGAGGGAGCAGCGGGTGGAGGGAGCATCGCCTGGCTGTGCGTCAGGCTCGATTTAGTCGTCACGTAGCGGATAGGCTTCTGCGTCGAAGCCGTAACATTCGTCTGAAGCTCGGGAGAAGGATCTCTCGTGAACTGGTCTTCAGGATCTTTCTGCATTTCTGCATTAGGTGCAGCACGACGAGGTTCCCCAGAAAACGCCTGCTGCCTGCTAGGTTGGATGGGCCGAAAACTCATCTGAAGTTCGGGCGAAGAATCTCTGAGCCGGTCTTTCGACTTTTTGCGTTTTGCTGCATCAAATACCGATGGGCGAGCAAGCACGCTGGAAGTCGCCTTTTGCTTCGCGGCTTGAGGAAGTTCTTCGTCGGAATCGTCAATTATAATGACTTCTTGCTCTGCCTTTGCAGCGGGAAGAGTCCGCCGGGCTTGCGGTACAGGACGTTTGATTTGCTTGGGTATATTTATGGAAGATGGAGGTCCCTGATACGAGGCGACGCGTTTCTTTGCAGGTGGCTTAGCAGGAGGCGGGACGTCGTCGTCGTCTGAGCTAATCTCGATTACATCTGGAGAGCTACGCAATTCGACAGGTTTGGCTGGGAATAGATGTTAGTCGCAAGGTATAAGAAAGTGGGCAAGCTTACGTCGCGATGAAGTGGTAGAAGAAGGCTTAGGTAAAGGCTTCGGAAGATCTGGCCAAACGGCTAAGCAAGCAATTATGTGACTAACTTTGTCCAACAACATACCTCTCGACCCCCGTTCCTTCCCATTCACTTGTCCGGCGGACGCTTTCCCTGAGCCATTTACTTTGAGTGTGGAACGTGGAGGCGGGGGACTCAGCGAGGCAGGGGGGGATGTGACCAATTCATCCCTTTCTTTGCCACGGTTCGTTTGAAATGGACTAGCGATATATTTCCTCGCTGTTTGTACACGATGCGAACCTTGTCCGGGTTGGGTAACTCGAGGAGGAATTGTGGTTGCGGGTCTCGATGGGCCAGCAACGGGCTGGCCACTGCCTTCGGGACGCGAGGTCTTGTAAGCGACTTTTGACGAGCTTCCGACACCTGTGATTGACGAGAATGGTCAGTTATTTTGAATAGCTGGGTGCATTAGTAACTAGATAGCCAAGGAACTGACCATTCTCATCTGGCGATGACAACCGTCGGCGTTTTGAGTTTGAGCGGTGCCCTGATATCAAGCCCCTCCTCTTTAGAGTAAGAGATCCCAGCTCGTCCTCTTGCGATTCCCCATCATCATCCGAGGAAGGTTCTGCAATTGTATTGCGACTAAGAGGTTGCAAATCAGCATTTGAGGCAAATCTTACCTCGCATTACCGCCCAGTCCGGGCCAGGGGATCTCTTGGTCATGGTGTTGGAGACACACGTAGACGGTGGGACGCGCTACAGAACTTCGTCTCGACCTCCCAGGTCTCGACGCGTTCCAGTCAAGATCAAAGGTATTTGTTGACGACCTCTGCACCAAACATTGGCAATATTGTAGCAACGGACCCGCCGAAATTGGAACTGGCGGTCAACGTCTTTCAACTTGCGCATCCTCTCCGGTCACTGGTCTGTCCTTCCTGACGCGTTGTTGAAGGCAATCATGGCTGTCGAGTTACCCCAAACTTCCCGCCCTAGAGACAACTTATATGTGCTCTTCTTCATGAGCTACATCCCCATAATTCTTTGTGCGTCAATTCACCATGGCTTGAACCTCCCAACAAACCAGCTCATTTTAACTTTTCAGTCTTTGACAGTCTCACACTATACCCTGCAGGTGTTGCTCCTCCAAGCCTCCTATCACTGCATGAGTGGTACAAAACACATTTCAATGATCAACTTGTTATAACCCAACCCGCATGGTTCCGCCTTTTCACCCTCACCGAGCCTCTCTACCAGCTTCCAGTCGCCGCATGGGGGATCTGGGCCCTGCGTTCAAAGTCCTACAAGGCGCCCGCGCATATTCTGCTTTGGGCTGTGGTCTGCTTTGGCACCACCGTGACCTGTCTCTTTGAGTTTTGCCATAACAAGCTCATGAATGACCAAGAAAAATTAGTGCTAATTGCAATGTACGGATCTTATGCCGTCATATGTGAGTTCATCTTATATTCTGATCGAAGATCCGTGCTGAGAGAAGTTATGCAGTCGGCGCTATTGGTGCAGATATGTTCTGTCGAATCCAAAAGGTCCTTGCTGCGGCTGCCAGCTTTGGAGAGAACAAAAAAACGCGTTGAACAGACACAGTTCCCCCCATGCAGCATTCCGCGGATGTTCATTGATACCCATTGCAGACTTGGCATACATCCTAATAGTCCTAATAATCATTCCACCTTCGTTCCGAACTCATGGACGGCATGCTTTTACGCACCCTCCGTTAATGTTGACACCCCCCTCACACTGACCTGTGTGCTCTCGGTACTGGTGTCAGCTCGTTGCATTTGCCGTACGCAACTTGTTTGTTGCCCACCTGTGATGACAAGGCCTCCTTGTATTAGTTGGAGGTGGTGGGGTACAAGTGGGGTTTACATCTCCGCCTTGGACACAATGATGCGATGTACGGACTACGTAATCTTCTCCACTTTGGCCCATGGCTTGAACAACTCCTTTCTGTCGCAAGGACTTCCCTCGAGATGCTAAAGCTCAGGGGACACTGATGAATCCCGCATCTGCTGTGCAGAAACTTCCCTGTGGGTGTGGTAACTTAAAGTATGCCGTTTCTGCGCTCCGAGCTTCTCGCCTTTTGACTTTGCAGAGACTTCTCGCGTCGCAGGGCAATTATTGTGGATTATGCAGGCATGAATTCTTCCCGTCAAATGAGCTCGCATCTGCTGTGCTGCTGTGCAGACACTTCTCGATGGGTGCGTATAGCCATACCAAAATCTCCGGAGCGCGATGTGGCGGTCTCAGGAACCCCACTTGACGTCCCAACGATGTCCCAGAGATACTTACTCCCATTCTTAGCCGTTCGGAAAACTCGTTGCATGTCAGCTCTCAGATCTTAGCGCTCACTTGGTTGGCGCTCAACAACTTCAAAGAATAATTCGTGACTTGCAACGTCCCTCACCATTACACCATATGTGATTTATGCGGTTGCGAAAAACGCATAAACACAGGCTGGTCCCCTAGAGTTGAACTATCCTACATTCCCTAATATTTCTCTGCGAGTTCTTACGTTTCACGAACCCCAAACTCTTCTCCTGCCACTAACAACATCGTCATGCGGGAAATTTCGAGCCTTTCCGTTCTTCAACATTGTCCCAAAAAGGACGGGATAAGGAATTGGACATGGATGAAGGGTTCTGGCAAGGTATCCGGACGAAATCAACGTAATAAATAATTTCTTTTACCGGGCCTTCGTCAGAAGTCGAGCACCTGCACACCCCTTTCCTCGGCCTCGCGCCTCTACGCTCAACAATAACAAGGACGAGGCGGAGCCCTCGTGGCGCCCGGACGACAACTAGTAACGCTGATGAGTCTTACAGAGGGACGGCAGAGGATGGCAGAGCCTCGAGGTTCACCCTGGCGAGTGAGGGTGGTGATGGCAGAAGACCAGTAGTCATATATCGTGAACGACGGTGTTGGCGTGTACTGCGATCGATGAGTGTGAGTGTGAGAGCAGTTAGCACAGAGTTAGCAGTTATGCAGTTGGTGCTTGGCTAAGTACGTGCCTGACGCGAGGGTCTATTATTAGCAACCAGGGTCGCCGCTGTCACCACCGCACAAGACCGAAAACACATCCATCAATCCATTCCTTCAAAAAGGCGGTGTAAATGCTCTCGTCTTCATGGCTCAACCACTTCAATCCTCGCCCTTCGACTCGAAGATGGGTGCAGCTCCTACACAAAGTCCGCCCGAGCTTTATACCCAGCTATTGCCCCCTGCGTACCCAATTTACCCTCAGCAGACCGGCATGTCGCAACAGGCTCATTTCGGCACCAATTCCCCACAACAGCTGCCAATGGGTGCCATGACCCCTCAGCACGCACAAATGGGTGCTTCCCCACAACAGCCGCCAATGGGTGCCATGTCACCGCAATACGCACCAATGGGTCTCGCGTCGCCACAAGTACCGATGGGAGGCCTACCGCAGCAAATACCTACGCCGACTTATGTAGCGCAACAATCACCTATGGGAGTTCCGGTGGCGGCCCCGTCGCTTGCTACGCAGGCTCAGATAGGCCAGCAGTTCCAGGCTGCACGTTCGTTCTTACTTCATTTCAGGTCTGAAGCTAGGCGCTTACCCTTAACACGCTGTTTTAGAATTTGCGCAGTGTGCCTATGGGAACCACGCGCGGAGTACACGGTATGGTGTTGTTGGCATCATCTGTGCCGTTGTCTTCTTCCCCATCGGTCTCCTCTGCCTACTGTACGCTCAACACGCTCATTCAGCTCGTAGCCACTAAGTGATGATGACTTTATAGCGCTGACAAGAACGACTATTGCACAAGATGTGGGCAGAGATGCTGAGATGCTCGCGTTGTGTCTGAATTTTTTTGTAAGTCGTGCTCTGGATGGATGATGCCTTTTCATGATCTCTACCTCCTAGACTGTACAGGGATTCTAGGGCGGGCTATGGACTTTTATGTTACCATATTATTTATATCGGGGTTGTCTTCACTCTTTTCTCGTCCCTTGTATGTTTACTAATGCAACCATCCCCACTGTCGGGTCTGTCTCTCAGGTTTCGGATTCCGCATGCACCAGCTTCTCTCATTTTCGACCTGTAGAAGGTAATTGATGGCGAAAGTCTGAAACGACCACAAACTTATTCGAATACCCGTTGTACCCCGTTCGAGTCTTCACACCTCAACGGTCAGTTCCTTCCAGCAAGACAATCAATACCTTTGACAATCTCACCTACATGTCAGTGTAGAGTGTAACCGCTCACACTTGGCTCACACTGCAACAAGCCGACAAGACCATGCCGCACGTTCGCCGGGAATTGAGCCATCTCTCATGCCTGTAGGCTGCTAGTACGGGCCCGGGGCCCGGGCTACTTAATGATGTCCTCTAATCTTTTAGCGCCATATCCTTGGTCCTAATCGTCGACTCTGATGCGATCCACCAGCATCCGTACGATCGCGTATTCGATGGGATTTGGGCTCGTCATGTCAAGAACACTCCAGAACGAAATCCTCTGTTCAGACTCAGAACTGTTCAGCGTTTAAGTGGTTGTATGTCTTCTTCACCGGTGTACACCGGAGTGTACACGTAACACAGCCCTTCATGCTGACTACATAAGAACAGTACTTCAGATCTCGATCACTCCGCAGTCGCGTAGTTCACGGCCCCCGCTTTCGGGACCTGCGAGTTACAATCCTATTATCATATCCTATCACGCAGTTCACGCACCACAGCCACTAGGATCTATCACCACTCTTTTAAACCCAGAAATCTGCTATGAGCAGGATAGAAGTGTTTCTTTCCCCCGGTGGCACTTTATTACTTGTACTAGCATTTTCGCCTCCTCCTTCAAGACATGATGATTGATTCCAAAAGTACGGAGATGACCACACCCCAGCATGCACCAGCCCCTCCCGCATATCTAGCCGCCGACTCATCCCAACACCAATTTGCACATATGGCATCTCCACCAATGCCTGCTCCCGAATTCAAATATGCACCCCCGCCGCCCGCTGAAACGATGACTTCTGCTGTACAGCTCGGCGAACAATATCGCGCTGCACGTAAGCAGTCCTTCTGTCAACAAGGTTACGCCTTTTGGTGCTCACTATGATGCAGAGTTCGCACAATGTGCACAAGGTAATCATATGCGGAGGACGAAATATGGAGTTTGTGGAATTATCACAGCGGTGGTCAGTGTGTTGACCTCGAAATATCTTGAAAGCTAGCTGATATCTTTCTCGCTTAGGTGTTGTTCCCTATCGGTCTTATCTGCCTTTTGTGAGTCGAACGTTGCAATTATTTCTTTCCATCCTAATAGGATCTCTTTGTAGTATGGACAGAGAGCAAATCTGTTCTACATGTGGAAATAAGTTGTGATGCTTATATTAAACATCGCGCCGGTCAATTCGGCATTTGGACCAACATTACGATACCTCTCTACACTTCTGTACTTATCTCTTGCAATAATTCTCTGCATCCTGTCTTTCTCTCACTGACCGCAAGCAGATATCGGTGTCTGACGCGGGTCCGACTATAAGTAGATGCTTACACCCGCACTCCAAGTCCGCTACTTTGGGAGAAGCTTCGGAGTGTCTTGAACTGTTGCGATATATCCTCGTTGTGGCTCAGGGGGTTAGTCATCAATTGGAAGCGGTCATTCTGGCGTTCAGTTTATCTTGGATTCCTTCCATCCGTCTCGCGAGCTTCAATGATTGGATCGGTCCATGGTCGCGCCACCTTGGTCCGATATCCGCATAATGGCTTCGTCCAAGGAAACTTAGGCGTTTCCGATTATTGAAGGCGCGTAACGGGGTGCACCAGACTCGAGCTACGACAGTTGCTCTCCTAGAGTTCACTACCCATGAACAGGAGACAGTACCGAAGATTCCCTCACTGCCTGGCGCATGGTTTTCACCGACTGTACGACTTGCCTCATCTTTACCTCACCCGCGTCTTCTAATAAATCATAAGCCCATCTGGCTGCCGGAGCAACTTCGTGAATCAAACTTGGATGCGGAGGGATAGGCTGGGGCTCCAGTACTTTGGTCGCCGCCGTGTATTTATACACTGCGAATCGAGGACCCATGGTACTCAGCCCGTAGAGCTTAGGCATTTTGAGGCTTTCTTTGAGGCACTCAAACCTCTCGCGCATTTCACGGTCGGCAGCAGCGCGTTTGCCGATGTCGCTGATGTCGCGATAGGGTTTGATTTCGAGGAAGAATACGGGACGCTCCTCCACCTCGACGATGAAGATCGTAGCATCTTTGAGGGAAATACGGCACCTTTGCGTTGAGGGCGGACCAAATATCCCTCACCGAACGGGAAGAAATAGGTCAAAAGTGAATTATAAGGGCCGTAGTATTCGCTTTCGTCGGGCGCAGCGGGATCAACCAAATCGAACTGTTGTACTAATGCACGAGGCCATGGCATTTCTTCGTTCTGAGGTTAGCGTCCATTTTAAGGCACGTAACAGGAACAGACCTGCAGTTGTTCAACGGTGGAAGGTAGGATAGAGAGTTGTAACATGTCGCTTAGTCGAAACTGCTCGAACTTGGCTCGAACGTCCTTTTTATTTTATTTTATATTCTAATGTGATTTCATTGTCCTCTGGGGGACCTAACACTTCTATTCTACGGGCCCCTATTGCCCTTTTCCCTGCAGCGACGACGCCCTCTCATGCATCCCAGACGGCTCGCCCGATGACGACATCCCCCTGGGACCCGATGCCGAAGCATCGTTTCGATTAGCACGCTTTAGTGGCCGCTCAGGTGCAGACTCCCTCGCCGATGTTGGTATGCCGCCGTGTGCTCTTCTCTTAAGTACCGAACGCCTGCAATAGGCGACAGATACAAGTCGTTAGGTCCGAACAAGGGTTCGAACGTCCTTTCCATGACATCACAGTGTGTCTCGAGACGAAGCCGTTAAGGTGTAGCATAGTTATAGACTAGATGATTTCCTAAGGGTATTTGTGACGGTAAGCAGTGTAGGCATATGTAACGGGTCTGTGTCATCCATAGAATCAATTTAGACGTTTGAGGTGAGTGGCGGCCGCGTTATCCTTCCACCGCTCGAGCAAATCTAGCATAAGCATGACTGGCCACGCAATGCGGCCGAGTGTGTTCCAAAGAGCGGATTTATTCACCCAACGCTCGTTTCTTCCCTCCTCCAGGGCGCCACCTTCACGCAAGGCTGCTCGTCGTGGGTGCCCTGGGTGGTACTGGACGCCCACAACAACCCAAATTGTCAGTATTGTCAGGGGGATAGCCGTCGCGAGATATTGTGGGATTGTGCCACTGGTCCCAGGGTTGATCTCACCAATGTTCATCCCGAATATGCTCTGTATTGGATGAAGATGGTCAGTTTTTCAATGAGGCAATAACATATGAGACACGGACGGCAGCGAGTGATGCCGGAAGGAAGAACATTGTAAGATATGCAACTTGTTTCATTGCTAGTGATTGGCCATGAGAATATACCGATGGATGATGAGCGAATGCAACACACCTGCGCTGTCCTTTACTGTGGCCTCTGCGAGCTTCTGCATATGCCTGCTATCCTCAATGTTGACAGTGCCAAATCCCTATATAAAATGGTGGTCAACAGGATTGTTCGGGAAGGCAGGAAGACGAGAGTCTTACCAGTCTCATCACATTTGTGAGTCTCTTGACTTGCATTGCTTGGCTCATCTTAAGTCTGTCGATCTCATTGAGGAGGTTCCTGCATTCTTTTCTCATCAATTTATCGGATCGGTCCTTTTCCTCTGTAGAGTAAAGTGTCGGATCTTCCAATGCTGGGTATGGCGTCTCAAGGACAAACTCGACGGATTTGTGGAAGTCGTCGAGGAGGGAGGCGTAATGTAGTAGATGTGCTTGAATGACATGGAGCTCCTGTGTGAGGTTCATGTCGTTTGTTCTGATGACACGGGCTTCCTGTAAAGCAAGTTAGTTGCTAATGAAATGTTTTCGAGAACGGGGCTTACCAGCCAACATATGTGCGTATATAGTATTTCGAGCGCTTCGTCCCACGCGTAGAGGGCGTACCACAAAATGGATAGGAAAACAAAGGTAGGGTCATCATGGTTCTCGAACATCTTGCTCCAGTAGACAGAATGACCTGCTGCGTTCATGCGAGCATACAGCGATGAGGCAGTGGTGGTACCATGTTCTTGGCTGGGATGGTAGGAGATGATGGTGCTGTTCTTTGGGGACCGCACCATGTGAAGTGCTAAGAGGTCAGGGAGAAGAATGCGGTCGCCTATTTATTGTTCGTCGTTATCTGGTCAGCTTGAGCCTAGATGAGTAAATGGAAGAGAAAGGATACGGACTCGATCGAATGGAGAGGGGTGCCTGGGTGTCAATGACTTGTCGTTCCTCGTGATTGACTATGCTCGCGGCATAGCCGGACCTAGTGCTCGGATTTTGCATCGTGCGTATAAAGGAGAGCGTAATGGTAATATCTTGAGAGGCGAGTTAGACACAAGGCACTCCTGGTACAGCAGACACGTACGGTCACTCTTGGTAGGTTTGAGTTCTTCCTGAAACCTAGAAGGAATCCACCCGAGAGATGACGAGAAGAAGAAGGGTTCAATGTTGTATCTGTTTTTGACAGTCAGATGCTGCGTTTCAATGATTAACACGATAAATTGCAGCTTACTTGGTCCCAATCATTTGAAGAACAGGGCCTGATAGGTTCTCTAAGAACATAGCCCTCAATCTTGTACCTTTAGGTCGCTGGTATACCCGTAAGATGAGAGCTTGGCAGAGGGTAGATAAGCAACTCACGGGTTGCCTCATAAACTCCCAATGAGCATCCGTCCCAGCCGAAGTAACTGACAGCTCCCCCGACGCGGAGAATTGCCCCCTCTCATCAACATCCACATAGCGAATTATACAGGTATCCATAGACCGATCTACGATCTTAGATATCCGGCTGCGTCTTTGTTGTGCAGGTGTCCAGTTGGGAAATAATGATTGAGGATAGCCGGACCAGCAACCTTTGCACTTCGCCGCATCGAGATGGTCGCATCTTTGGGTTGGAGGGGAGGGATCGGTGTTCTTGAGCTGCTCTGGGTCTACCTAAGTACAATGCGTTGGACAGTCAGGCGGGGAGCCAAGAAGTAAACCAGTGGTGTGGCCTCACGGGGTCGCTAAGGTCAAGAAATGGCCAAGGTCCTGGAGAAGCCAAGATAATTGGAAAATTAATGCTAGGCAAGAAACTTTGCTCACCAGAAGGAGCGGCATGTCGATGGCTTGGCGCGGGAATACGGGGAGGTAGTTCTCGAGGTATTGGAGGCATGGCATTGCGAAAAGCCTCAAAGTCGACCGTTGCTGAACGGAGCCGGTACGCATTGCGGGGGGAGGATTCTGCTTGCATTCTGCATCCACAGCAAGGAGGGAGGACGCAGGTGTGTTTCCTCTTCACAGTGCCTGTAGGGGTCTAATAGACGCGTAACGCGCTCAACCTCGGTATGATCAACGCACCTTCTCACACCTGTCAGTCTTGCCCGCATACGTCGGTGATGAAAACGTGCGCTGCTGATCATCATCCACCTCAAAATTAAATCCACTCAAAATCCACCTCGCTCACGGCTCACCGGTGATAATTCTCACCTAGTCTAAGGCGCTAAAATTTCCCTTCCCTGTCACTGATACTGGCCCGTACGGATTCCACCGCACACAGGTAACCGCACAACCTACCCATATCAAATACAGAAGGAAAGAGTCGGAGGTGCATACCACGAGTAAGTGTTCAACGTTCAGAACTCGAGGCTTGGATGAGGCTGTGCGTTCATGATCCGAGGACTGTGCTATGGTGCTGTATCCTCTATTCATCCCCAAGGGTTCGTACTGAGAGTACTTAAGTGGTGCTGAAATTTGTACTTCTCTGCAGACCTGGCCATTTAGTCGTTGATGACCCGTCGATGAAAGGCGCACTATGATTACTGGATCGTCCATAGCCACCTTGGTGGTCTTCATCATCTCAATCATCCTTGTCATATATCCTGTCTCAATTCCAGTCCGTCTACCCTATATCGGCCGAACACGAATACCTATCAACCTCACCACTGCACCCATACTCGCTATCGCGATACTCTGGGCAGCGCAATGCCTAGGACCCAGTAATGTAAGCATGCTTACCGCCGTCACATCTTCAAAATTTACATAGGCCATCTCTGCAGATTAGGGACGGCATAGTGTAAGCCATTTGTTCATTCTGCTGCTCTCCTTTGTGCGGTTGTGATTTGAAAGACTTTTCCTTCTTTTCGATGTTTAATCTTTCCTTGCTGGTTAGGCACTATCCTCACGACACTAACTATTTTTATGTCATGCGCAGCAATGAGACTCCCAGCTAATGCATGGTTTTACAGTGGCACAGACGGCGTCAAGCCGTATAATATCCTGATCCTCTTCTTCTCCCTCGCGTACATGGCTATCACACTGGATATCACCGGGGTCCTCCAAGCTGCTGCGTTCTGGGTCAGCAATAAGGGAGGATCCCATGGGTACAAGCTCTTTTTTTATTTTTATCTCATGTTGACTGCTTTGAGCGTGCTCCTGGGGAATGATCCTGTCATTCTATCGGGGACAGCTTTCCTTGTATACTACACAAAAGTGACAGAGGTACCGTTTCCTTGTTTGTCTGGAAGATCATGTTGCTAATTCAGTACCCCTTCAGCTCAATCCCATGTCCTGGCTTATGTCTGAATTCGCGGCTGCAAATACAGCGAGCATGGTTCTTTTTGTTGGCAATCCAACCAACGTCGTGATTTGCGAAGGCTTTTCGGTGAACAATGCAGCGTTTACTGCTTATACTATCCTCCCTTTCTTGGGATGTAGCGTTGCGTGTCTGATTGCGCTTGGGTTTCAATTTCGTAAATCTAAATACATACCTCGACGGCTCGCCATGACGGAAGACCTAGATGTCCGGTCGGTGCTCCTAGACCCGACTGGTGCATGGGTCGGCAGCGCCCTCCTTGGCGGTTGTTTGGTGGTCATTATCATTGTCAGCTTCTTCCATGTCGACGTATGGAAAATCAGTCTTCCCTTCGCAGTCACCAAATTCTTTTACGACATTGCTTGGGATCACTATCGATGGGTTAAAAACATCCCAATGCTTGGACAGAGGCCGAAACGAAAAAGATCGGATGATATCCCCTCGCCTACAAACGATATTCCGTTGGAGGCAATAGGCGGAAGGAGCTCTACAGACAAAACTTTCCAGAACGGAGACATTGCCAGGGAATCAACACCGATCCCTCGGACCACCCGTGTTGCATTCGACGAAGCGTCTCTCCCCACTGCGACTACTAACACACGCGTTAACACGAGATCCAACTCGCGAGACACCAATATGACTGCGCAGATCCTCGTGGACGAGCCCTCTGAAGGCGTATCGTCCAAATCAATGCACGCCCGAGTGCGTTCTCGCTACATCGCCACCTACGCCAGACTGGCTTCGCATTTCCCAACCTTTTTCACCGCCCTCCCCCGCCTGCCCTTTGCACTCGTCCCCTTCGCCTTCTCGCAGTTCATCCTCATCGAGGGCCTCACCCACCAGGGCTGGATCGAGATATTTGCCAACTGGCTTGTCCGCGCGTCCCATAAGCAGATGCACCCCGTCATATGGTTGGTCGGCGTTCTCGGCGTCATCCTGTGCAACCTCTCCGGCACGAACATCGGCGCGACCATCCTACTCACGAAAATCGTCAGGGCTGCGAACCTGTCGCCCCAGAACGATCGCGCGGCCGCTATTTCGTTGGCGGTGGCGAGCAATATCGGTGCGGTTAGCTTCACATTCAGCGCGAGTCTCGCGGGGTTGCTTTGGAGGCAGATTCTGCAGCAGAAGGGGATTTTCATCAAACAGAGGACATTTGCGTATTGGAATACGCTCCCGTTGATCGTTATGACTGTAGTAGGACTTGCGATCGTGTCGGCGGAGATGGCGGTGTTGTATTGAGTACTGTGTCTGCCAGGAACATCACAGTCGAGAGGTGGGCACCGGAGTCTGGGCTGCACTGGGGGATCAAGATATCTCATTCTTTTGGTCTTCGCAGCCCTGCTTCTCCACATGATCCAAAATCTTGGCAGGGGGGAGCTCCTTCTATATGTTATCAAACTAGAGTGGTATCATGATCTATCCTTATACCTACGTCTGAAATGTCGCTTAGTGAATCTTTTTGGTTCTCCATCGTGGCGCAACAAGTCATGATCGTCAAACAGGCGCTGTAGTGATAGTGATAGTGATATTACCCACGGGCGGTCCCGACAAGGAACATGCGGGGGTCTGTACTACGTACACAGCATCAATGTACGCTACGGGCATAAGCAAACCATAGCTGTTGTAATATATGGAATCTCTCAGTTACATTATGTATGCACCCATCCAGAAAGAGAGAGCCAATGCAATATGACACATCTGAGGAACAATCATTATAGGGAGGTATCCAGTACATAGTATTATGGGATGGCCATTGGTACCTCATTGTAAATGAGGAAGATGTTATAGATACATGCAGCCAGTAAATTGCACAGGTTTTCTGTCAGTGTCAAATTAAAACGATCAATGTAGAACTTACAAAAGATCTGTGTTGAAACGCGAGTACAGAATTTGGATTCAGGTACGGGTATCTATGCTCAGCATGATACACACGATTACTGGTATACTTGTACTTGTTGATGATGAATATCAAACGTTACACTATGCAAAGCAAAGGACGCTCCAAATAAACCATTGCAATCCGAGGTTGGCATTGCTTGATGCCAACTTTAAATCAAGCCAACTTGAGTCATCCTGGCCTTTCTGAACATGAAGCACCTATCGTCGACCAGCTCACACTGCTGAACTGCCTGGAACTTGCCTCCAACAAATCCCCACGCCGCTTCGACGTGATGATCGCTACTATCGGGATCAGCAAGGTCAACTTGGGTATTGACGTTGTGGCGCCCGTCCTGCGACTCAAGGACATCTTTGCCGGCGAGGATATTCCCGATGTAGCCCAGCCCAAGGGGCGAGTTGGCGCCGACCACGGCGTGGAACTGGCTGATGAGAGCCGGAGGGGGCGGAGAGACCTTAGAGCGGCGGAACTCATATGGGGTCCCGTCTGCGAGCCACCTGTGGAATTATGTGCGTCAGGGCGATTTAAAGAATCGGCGAGAGAATGAAGCTTACCTCCCGGAGTAGACGTCATCGGCGCTGGTGACTACGGTTAGAGAGGCAATATGCTCATTCGCGAGCATTACTTCATCGGAAGCCAGCGCGCAGTGGGCGTGGACGAGAACTGCTGCGTAATCTGGATACTGAGCAAAGAGGGGTCCCAGCTTAGCGAGGGTGCTTTCGCGATGAACGAATGATTTTATACAAGATGTAGACACCACGGGATGCCTTTTTAAATGGGGGTTGCGTACCTTAATCGCTGCCTCGAGTGAGGGCAACGTGTTGTATGGGTCTGCGACAGACATGAAATAAATGCGAGAGCTGAGGATAGGAAATCGGTCAAGTGAGAGAGAGCTGGGGAGCTTGGTTTGAATGCGCCATTTATCGTGACTGTGCTTTATGAAATATATGCTGTGCAGTGGCTGCTGAAGGTTGGAGGGTTGGCGCGCTGGCTGTAACCACCGGGCAGGCACAGATAGTCGGGGAGATACTAGTACCGCCGTACGTAGGAACAGGTGCCTATGAAGGTTATGATGAGCATAGGTGATGTGAAGAATGGACGAAGTGTATATTTCTTACCCTGTTCAAGGTGAAAGTCCCTGACTTGGACTTCTACTTTAAGGTCGAGCTAGTACTACATACACTGTACAGGGGACGATGAGATTCTCGTGCGCAACGCCTCTAAAGTTCAACATGGGGTGGTTGCTGTGTGATGGCTAGTCCAGCTTCTAGAAATGTAAGGCTCGATTCGTCCGTGGCGCAAAGCCACTGCCAGCCAGACTTGTTGACCCCGGATTGGTCAATGACAAGCTAAATTCAGCAGGTATTTCCATTGCAAGACACTGCATCAGGATAAGGACAAGAAATATCCTGCCAGGGTAGGCCGCCGAGAGTAGATGCTCGAAAAACATATCCCGTATTTTTCGTACTGGATCAATAACAATCAAGCCCGTATTTTCAGGAGTTGTCGGAGTCATCGCTCGAAGTGACAATTGGTATATCGAGACGTCTCCAAGATTGCACATGTACAGGGCCAAATTGTGCTTCAGCAGTAAGCCATCAGGTAGTCGCGGTTTTATACATCAATCAAAGACCGTTACGGCGGATACGACTGCCAATCAGAGTAGTGACAATAATGCAGGCAGAGCGCTGATACTAATAGTAAGGACCAAGGTACGGGCTGAGTACGAGCTGCTACGGCTTGAAACTCCGGGCACAGCACAACCAATATATGTCAGGGCCACGATAAGAGTGAAGAAGCCAGAGATTTTGCAGGGATTCGTGACAAAGTTGTAAGGCCCTGTAAGGGTTATGTAGGTTGATAGACAATCACATTCTGGACGTCTGTCTATTCGATGACCGACATCGCCGGGCTTAAGACCAAACCAAGCGCTAAGATTAGACATGGATGCGTGTCTTTATGGTGGTGCTTATCGTATTTATCATGAGAAATCGATGTCAAAATGGTGGGGGGTAAAAATCAATCTGCTAGACACTTCTAAGTTCTGGCTTCCCCCAAGAATATTGGCGACGGTGAGTTACGAGTGCTGGAGCTCTGGAGCTTGGAAGATGAGCACATGATGGTCATCAATTTTGAATCGGTGGCGCCGTGGCGGCCCGTGAAGGATTTGATCAGTTCTCAGGCCTGTAAGTACAAGATTGGCAAAGGTCATCAAAAACACGGTCCCCATTTGGGTCCAAACCTCCCACCTGGTTGAAGACCACAGGCTCAGCCTAGGCTGCCTAGCTGCGAGGCAGGTATCGGATTGGTGATTGATATGAGGTTCTGTATGGCTATATATGAGCGCCTAGAACTGAGAGTTCGGCAGAGATATTGAATAGCATGCGATGGGAGAGTACATCTTAGAGAATCCTGGAAACACGTGTTTTTTTTGGTTGTGTGCCTGACTTCGACTCAATGATCGTATGCTCCTGAGCACTTACGAGGGTAAGTAAGCGGGAGGCACAAGTTATCTCCGTAGAATTCTCTCTGGCTGGCTTCCTGCTTTATCCCTCCCTCCCCACTTGCTAGCCACTATCGTGGTCGAGTTTCCTGCCTTTGACGCTCTTTCCCGAATCCACGACTGTCCTGGAAAGGCCGGATAGAGCTGTTAGTGGACAAATCAGGCTAACCAGCTTATCTTTAAGTGTACGGATCTATCCTTTATCAACCAGAAAACCTGCACGTCAATGATCATCTAATTGGTTTCGTTCTACGGCTCCAGAGGAACTTCCCATCTCCTTGCCCGCACTGGAAGAAGCTCCGACTCGATTCCCACCTTTAGACGGGGGCGTGAACGGAGAACGACTGGAGAGGGATGATATGAGCTCAAACAGGACCGGACCGGAGGGCCAACAAGACGACACTGTCTATATGTCGTATGTGTTACGAGATCAGGAGAAATCTCTAGGTGAGCATTCACGATTCGCTATAATACTCTGAACCTTCTTAACTTTTCTCAGACAGTAGCCCTAATCCTTCTGCTTCAAAACTGGCGTCCTCGATCCTCACTCACCACGAGAGTGCAATTTTTGATGTGTTTGACCCCAACATCGATAACGACTCCGTGCTTGGTCTCTGGATTTCTTATTTTTCCGCTGGACGTTGCTAATTGTGTATATGTGCTCTTTATTACACAGAAGACGACTCTCCATATCCGGAAGTACGCTCAGCAGTGGCAAACTTCGATGACCCCGATATGCCTGCATCCACGCTGCGCGCGTGGATTCTTGGAGTCGCCTGGGCCGTTATTATACCCGGAATGAACCAGTTCTTCTACTTCCGCTATCCGTCTGTTGCAATCGGAAGCGTAGGTAACTCATCGCCGTCGCACTGCCTGATCTAAATTTCTGTATGAAGCTCGTCGCGCAGCTACTGGTATTCCCCCTCGGTCGTGTATGGGCGCGCTTACTCCCCAACATGACGATATTCGGTTATGAGATCAATCCCGGACCTTTCAGCATCAAGGAGCATGTATGTGGCGGTCACCTCGATATCTAAGTCCATCACTAACATCATCCCTGCTATGCACTAAAAGGTGCTTGTGACCATCATGGCAAGCGTCGGTGCTGAGAGCGCTTACGCAACCGATATTATCGCCGTTCAGCGAGTGTTTTACAATCAAGTCTTCCCATTTACTTGTATGGACCCAGCCTCGCTATCTTTATCCGACCAAACGTTAATGTTTGATAGACAAATGGCTACTTGTCATGTCCACTCAACTCATTGGCTTCTCCATTGGAGGAATTGCACGTCGATTTCTTGTTGCCCCGCCATCAATGAGTAGGTTTCTGCTTCCGATCTGCAACAGTCGGCTTCCATTGACATATTATCCTTAGTTTGGCCGAACACCCTTGTATCCTGTGCCTTATTCAACACCCTACACTCCCAAAGCTATGCCGGCATTGGGCAACATGAAGGCGTGAGTAGAGAGAGGTATTTTTTGTATGCTTTCCTAGGGGCGGTTGCGTGGTGTGAGTGATTACTTTTCGGCGATTGATCAATTTCTGAAATATGAACAATAGACTTTGTTCCTGGATATCTCTTCCAAGCGCTCAGGTATGTCAAGGGCTTTAGCTATCAACATTCATTATCTAATATTTTATAGTTTCTTCACCTGGGTATTTCATCCTTTCCCATTCTGCCTCTGATTACCTCTCAATGCCCGCGAACAGGTATGCTGGGCGGCCCCAAACAACGTTGTAGGTCTCTTGCGAATCTGTCTACAGATTTCCTCACAGCGCCGGAAATACAGAAAATCAATCAAATATTTGGCTATCACAGTGGATTAGGATTTTCGCTACTGACATTTGACTGGAATCAAATCGCATACATTGGCAGCCCGTAAGCCTTCCAACTATAACCTTCCATGGATTGACCTGCTCATCTCATCACCAGACTTGCGACACCTTGTACGAATACATTGTTTCTTCGTTTCACCTGAGCTTATGGGTATGTAGGGTGGGCCGAGGCTAATGTCATGATCGGTTTCTTCTTCTTCTATTGTGAGTACTACATTCCTTGCAACACAGCTTCATAGCTCATTTCTTCAAGGGTTTTTGACGCCCATATTTTACGTGCGTGTTTCGTTCTAGGGCGATCAGATTGGATCTTGATTTCATCCATCGACAGTACAATAACGTGTGGTTCAGCCAGTACATGCCGTGAGTCATGCGTTCTGTTGCCCCACATTTAATTGACATGAGTTGGTGTAGCATGTCTTCAATACATGCCTTCGACAACACGGGGAAGCTCTACGATTTGCAACGAATCATTGACAACACTGCTACTATCCGCGTTCAGGCATACAAGGAATACAGCCCTGTATATCTTTCGTGAGTCGCAGCAATTGCTACTTCTCAGCGTCCACTCAAGTATGTTAACCAGCCTGACCTTTGCAATGTCCTACGGGCTGTCATTCCTTTCTATTACTGGTTAGCCATACACTTGCGCAGTAAGGGCCTTGCACTAATTATTCTCACACGCCAGCAACTATCACGCATGGTAGAAGTGTTGTATATTTTTCAAGATCTCCCCAAGCTCATTTGCGCGTTTCAGCCATTATACACTTCTGGAAGCCTATCAAAGTGCAGTTCACGCAGTCGTTACGGGAACCGCCGGATATACATGCTCGGCTCATGGCCAAATACCCTCCAGGTTAGTAGAACCCGTCTCGTTTGTGTTGACGGTGGAATTGACTGGCATGTGTCTGTCTAGTCCCCGATTGGTACTATCTCTGTATTTTAGGTGAGATCTTGGTTTACAGCGCCATCAACGGCATACTAACGCAAGACTACGGTTACGGCAGTGGTGACTTTTACGTTTGCCTGCGTCTGCATCCGAGTCTGGCCGACAGGCATGACTATCTGGGCACTGGTTATTGCGCTGATCATTTGTAAGATTTTATTCTGAAGCTCTGCTTCCGACACTGATGCAGTTTTGTTAGCCATCATATACGTGATCCCGATAGGCAATTCTTCCCTCCTTCACCGCTCGATGCTGTTGCTGATGGCTCCACAGGCATGATTCAAGCCGTCACCAACCGACAAATAGGCCTCAAGTTTGTTTCGCTCCCCTTATGAAGTCCAACATGAGAATAACTGAACGCCTGCCCACAGTGTGATCACAGAGCTTATCATCGGGTTCATAATACCAGGTGGGAATGGTCCATATGTTCTCATTCCCACTGTGACTCACAAGATCTGAACGCCGTTTCAGGGAAACCGAATGCAATGATGATGTGTGTCCCTCCGTCCGTCCGTCCCCGCGTTTCAATGATTAACCGAATGCATCTCGCTCGATAGATTTAAGGTGCACATACCAGTCTAACTTCCGTTCATTATGAAGCCAAGAGCTGATGATCTTGCCAGACTTATGGATACATTACTATGTCACAAGGTAGGTTCTTTATTTCCGTCGTGCGCTATGTTTAGCTGAATTGGCCTATTTTTAGCTATGCAATTCACGGCGGATTTTAAACTCGGCCAGTGAGTTCCCCGCAGCTAAATTTCTATTTTATCGACCTGATGTGGCATGGGGTCGGTGGTAGTTACATGAAGGTAAGTTACCAGATCATTCATTTTATGGCGTCTAATGCGGGCAAGCAGGTCCCACCACGGCCCATGTTCTGGTGTCAAGTACGTGTAGTTCTACCTTGAGATACTTTCTTCCGACATGAATGTTCCTAAAGGTGGTTGCCACGATCATCGCTGGAACCGTGCAACTCGGAGTCCAATCATGGTGAGAAACCGTTGATCTTGCTGCACCATATGTAAATTCCCTCGACTGACCTTCTACGGCAGGATGTTCACAAATATTCCGTAAATCCTTCAAACGATTCGCGTAGACATGGGTGTCAAAATCTAATATACATGCTCGTACAGGGATCTATGTAATAAGGACCAAGTAAACGGGTTCGTACTTGAATTCTTTCGTATTGTGAAGCTTTTGGAGACGCTGACTGTTCCCAGCTTCACGTGCAACGCAACGCAAGTTTTCGGCACAGCTTCTATTATTGTAACCCGCGCCCCGTTCTTTGACTTTTGGAGTTCACACTTCTGACTTTTTTAATTCGTAGTGGGGCGTTATCGGACCTGCGTTACAGTTCTCCAGGGGACAGATCTACTAGTAAGTGACTTCTATCTGTAGCATGATGAATACCAATCTAAAACCACATATAGTAGTACGGCAATTACTTCCATTCCACTGTGGAACTATAGCTTACTTGGGTATCTGATTAGCTTTGACATTCTTCTTCCTCATCGGCGCAGCCTGCCCCGTTATCCTTTGGCTTATCACACGACGATACCCTAATAGTATTCTCAACTATCTAAAGTGAGTTCTTTCTTTATCACTCCCTCAAAAACAGTACGAACTCGAATTATTTCCAGTTTCCCGTAAGTACAGTTACGGGTGCGCTTAGTTTGATTTGGTGCGCCAGTTGACCCGTACCTCAGCCTTATCTTCTCAGGCGTGGGCCAGATACCTCCAGCCACAGCCGTCAACTATGTACCTTGGGCTATCATCGGGTTCCTCTTCCAATATGTTGTAAGGAGGAGACATTTCTCTTACTGGGCTAAATATAATTGTACGTCAATCGCAACCTCTCTTCATGGAAGAGTAATTCTTGCTCAAAGTTTTTGACGTTAGATGTACTGTCGGCGGCGTTGGATGCCGGCACGGCTGTTGGTGTACTTCTTGTGTTTTTTTGGTCAGTTCTGATGTCTTAAATCCTCACTGAGTGGTGGTCGATGAATGTTTCTTCTGACAGCTTACAATACCCGCTCAATGGCAGCATTGGGCAGAACACCATCCGAAGCTGGTGTGTACCTGTTTCTATGGCATTCTCAATTGATGATTATTCATCCGGGTCTACAGGTGGGGAAACCAAGTGCACAAGCAGACTGCTGATTGGAAGAATACACCTCTCAAAATACTGCCTCCAGGACAGACTTTTGGGTGCGTCGTTCTCCCACGCAATTTAACATCGCTGACGACGTAGTTGTTCGATGCAGCCCAAGCCTCATCAGTTAAGAGTCCTCGACTACCTTGTTGTATCATTAGACTATGTACGATGCTTTCATGAACTTTAAATTTATAATAGACTCGGGTATCTTGCTATCTTCAGCTCTCATGATCCATCCATGAGGGGGTGAACTGATTATTCATAAATTAACTGCTATGGAGTAGGGGACGCGTAAGGACATCGCGAACATGGCCATTTATTCGCTGGGTGACAAGGTGGGTTGCAACGGGAAGTCGGCTGAGAGTGGCATATTCATACGCATTCGGTCGTGACTATCTTGGCCCTTGAATCGTCCTCCTGACTTTCATTAGTCTCGCAAGGGAAGTAGTGGAATTACCAAGCCGTCATTATTGATCAATGCCCTGACTCGAGCGATAAAGCCCAAATATGATACATTGGCTAATTGGTTCCACCATTATACAAGTCGTCGGACATCGTTCGCACAATACACCCGGTCCCTGCGATTTCCTGTAGACCTACCTTCTCGTGCCACCCCAGGACACTTTCACTTATGTCTCCCCACCCTGGTATAGCCATACC
Source organism: Lyophyllum semitale (assembly GCA_018851285.1). NCBI lineage: Eukaryota > Fungi > Basidiomycota > Agaricomycetes > Agaricales > Lyophyllaceae > Lyophyllum > Lyophyllum semitale. Next base: position 8,218 of record JABCKH010007650.1, on the reverse strand, counting down.
CTTGTACAGATACCTCATGAGGGTGTCCTGTGAGTCCGGGGATAGCGACTTGATGAGGCTGAGATATCTCTGTAGATTTTGTCGTATTCAAGATTGTAAGAAGCGTCTACATCGTTGAGACAGTCGAAATGAGCTCCGCTCCTGCGGATACATGACGTTTGCCTGACCGAAATTTTGGTCCACCGGCGCTTTCTTTATGTAGAATGGTCGAAAGGGCACCTACTACGTTGCAGTACGTAGGGGAGATATGTCCTATCAGTTGAATGGCACAGGAATGAAGACGTACTTTGCTAATGCAGTCCTCACTGCTGCTTGCCGTTGCTTTGCTTCATACATAATCCGGGCGAGATCTCGTGGGTCTGCATCGTACAGTTCAGACTCGTGCAAAACATCCTCGTTATATTGGTCAATGTCGATTTTACGGAAGGCCGCAGCCATCCTCGCGTACACAAAAGGATATTCAAATGTTGGAGGTTAGTCTCTCGACAAACAGAACCACAACAAAGGCCAGCCCGACACCACGACAAGCTTTATACCTTGACTAAGTGAAACATGAACAATCGACGAACTCCTCTGAACGAAGCTGCTACATTGTGAGCATCGTCGCGCTAACGACTCTTCCAAGAGGACCCTTCGAGCTTCAAATTACAAAGTCGACCGATACTGGGATCTTCAGCCTGACATACCAGGCCTCTCCACAATATTCTCGGCGCGCTAACTGACGACCACCCTCGCATTACAGAATCGTAATGTTAGCTCGAATGATGCCGGCCCCTCCTTTGACTCATGCCTCCCGCCTTCGTTGCGGAATATCTCCGCCTACGGGCCGCGCATATTCCGGCTGAGCTCTAGTCGGTCAGCAGACTGTGTAGGGAACGCACTATATAACATTTCATTTCATGTCACCACATGCTTCGTTCTTCACGGATGTACCTTGTCACGTCATGGAAAAGGGTGTTCCTTGCATGCCTGGGGATCGTTAGTAGCATTGCAGTCACAGTCAAGCCACTACTGGTTTCGCTTGGCCCTCTTGACGCACATTCTCACATCAACAACACTGGTCTGACGGATGAAGTAGGATGGGACCCTTATTCATTCTTCGTTCATGATAAAAGGATATTCTTGCACTCCGGGGAGTTTCATACATGGCGACTGCCCGTTCCTGGACTTTGGAAAGATATCACCCAGAAGGCGAAGGCGGCTGGACTCAATGCGCTCTCGATTTACATTCATTGGCACCTTCTCAATCCTAGACAAGGAGTAATCGATATGACAGGCATCAACGACCTGCAGCCGTTATTTGACGCTGCCAAGGAGGCCGGGTTATGGGTTATTGCGAGGCCAGGACCGTATATCAAGTAAGCCATTTATCGACGTAGCGATAATACAGCTTCCGAAGCTTTTACCAAATTAGTGCCGAGACTACTATGGGTGGCGTACCAGGGCATGTAGTGACGATACCTGGAGAACCACCTTGGAATCCATATAATGGGGAGCTTCGAAGCAACGACACGAACTTTCATAACGCCTGGCAGGATTACGTGCGTCTGTCCTTACTTCCCAACAGCCCTGCACTGACCTGACCTGGATATTCAGTGGAATGCCGTGATACCAATAATCGCAAAGAATCAAATTACTCAAGGCGGCCCGGTAATTATGTTGCAAATAGAAAACGAGTATTACAATGGGCGTGAGTTCTCAGTCGGATCATCAGTGTTTACGCTTCTCATGCTTTATGCGCAGCTGGCCAAAATGAATACGTTGGAGAACTTCGTCAGAGAGCGATAGATATGGGTATTGTACGGTCATCAAGTTTACTTCATCTAGAAGGAATTACAAGATGTTTTGTTGCAGGTTGTGCCTACTATGGTCAATGACCCAGGCATGTATCGAAACCTAGTAAATGCCGCGAACATCTATGGGATCGATGCTTATCCAGTCTGTGCGTATTCAGAGTGTTATATCTACATGAAAAATTGAAATGTATACTTTGCAGCCTTCAATTGCTCGAATCCTAGCTTCTGGAGAGATATTCCAACAACATGGAGGACGTATCACGATTCCATAACTCCACAGATTCCCTTCATGTTTCCAGAGTAGGTATTTAGTAGATATCTCAAAGCGCCACGACTCACGATGATTAGATTCCAGGGTGGTTCATATGACGCATGGGGTTCCGCTGACGGATACGCTGGTTGTCGAGAGTTAACAAATCCAAAGTGAGCGTCCCGATCAGCTGATTATCTTGCAGCGGTCAAACACCCGTAAAGTTTCCAGCGTGTTCATAATTTCCACCTATGGGCAAATGGAGTCACTGCAGTGAGTACTTGTTCGGACTTACTAGTTACTACCCTTTAATCCGACGTAGGTCAATTTTTACATGTTCTACGTGAGTTCCAGTTCTCGACAAAGCAGGAGATGCATTCTGAATACGCATACTAGGGTGGAACATCGTGGGGACAACTTCCATATACAAGTACGTCGCTTTACGGCCAATGTACTGAGCTCAGATGTTCATGTCATTTCTTCAGACGCCTACACATCTTATGTGATCCTCAATGCTTTCAAAATACACGAGTCCTTCGCCTGATTCTATATACCAGGATTATGGCGCAGCAGTCACTGAATCAAGGGAGATGTCAGCAAAATACGGGGAGCTCAAGCTGCAATCGCTCTTCCTTCGATCGTTTTCCGACATCAGAATGACAGAGTGGAAAGGTAATAGTACTGTTTGAGTATTAGGTTTGGTCGTGGACTGATTATGTCGTGCGTATTAAAATGACAGGAGAGGATAACACGACCATCCCTGGAGTCTCTACGACACAACTGCAGAACCCGGAGACAGGTTCATCGTTTTATATCTCCAGACACACGAAGTCGAGCAATCCGTACGTTGATTTTGTTCTTTCTCAGACTTGATGAGTTTCGTTGACAGCATGGTTCCAGCGCTACAGTGTCCTTGAAACTGCTAGTCGGCTCACGCAACTCAACGGTACCACAGCTGGGTGGCAATGTCACCTTGCTTGGCCGCGATTCATTTGTGATCAGGCATGTTCATTGGTTGTCGCTGATTTTCGCTCACTGATCCTGACGTCGGCAATTGTTACCAAGTACCGATTTGACCTTCGGTTCCTCGAAACTCCACTACTCGACCGCGATGCTGCTTTCTACAATCAAAATCGACGGAGACGATGCTCTGATAGTGTATGGTAACAAGGGCTTGGTTTACGAGGTCGCCTTTGTGTTGGATGCATTGCCGAATGTAGTCACTGTCGGACCGACCCAGGTTCGTACCGAGTACACCAAGGTCAGTCCTTCCTAGTAACAGTCATGAGGAGCTATGTTGTGTTGAATAATGGACTAGGATGATCAAGCTTTCATTATCAATTTTGCAGTGGCACCAGGCATTACAACCGTGAGACTTGGCGGTCCTCAGAGGAACATAGTCCTTCTCATTGTTGACTACGACACGGCCACTAATTTCTGGATGCCCACAATCTCCGGCAAAGGAAATTTTGCTGATTTTATAGACGTCGGTGCATCAGCACCCATGCTTCTCTCTGGTCCTTACCTCGTCCGGACCGCAGCACTCTCGCGGGACACCCTCGCACTGACAGGAGATCTCTCAGATGCAACTACACTTACAGTTTTCGGCCCCAGTAATTTGACCGCAATTACTTGGAATGGGAAGCGTGTACAGGACCCCAAGAAAACCGGCATGGGCGGATGGCAGACACAGCTCATCGGTCCTTCAGCGAAGGCTCGCATTCCTGATCTGATGTCCACTCGTTGGAAGTACGCAGACTCATTACCTGAGATTGGAACCACGTTCATGGACGCCTCACTCATGGATGCCAATCATACAACGACTACGAGCACATTCCCTTCGTATTATGGTGGACCATGGATACTATATGCGGATGACTACGGCTTCCATGTGCGTCTCTCGCCATACTTATCCCTGTCTCGCATCACTCATGTATCACTGCAGGCTGGTAACCTGCTGTGGCGTGGCACCTTTGAGCACAACTCCTCCTTACCTGCACCTACCGCAGTCAACATCAGTGTCTCGGGCGGCATGCACTTTGCCGCCTCCGCGTGGCTAAATGAGCATTATCTCGGGGCGTCAGATACTCGTCTTGCGACTAACAACGAGAGCTGGCCAGTGTCTTCCGACATGCTCCGCCTGGGCGAAAATCATGTTACAGTCTTGCAAGAGTAAGAGGACTGGTTTCCGCTGGACACACAACCGAACTCAAGTTCTTGACAGCCATATGGGGGGAAACCTGGCCGGCCAAGTCGTCTGTTGTACACCCGGCGGCCGGCAGCGGGATTTACAGCAACCGCGAGGCTTACAGGTAGGTCAGACAAGTATCGCGCGGAACTTGAAGCTCATTCAGGATTAGGGTTACTATCTCGAAGGCCGCCCGGCGACTGCCCAGTTCACTAAGTGGAAAGTGGCAGGAAATTATGGCGGCGAAGTTTTCCCTGACAACGTGCGGAAAATCTTGAATGAAGGTTCGGGAAACGTTTCGTGTTAATACTAGAGACGACTGACCATGCATGGAACAGGCGGACTGTATGCTGAGGTAGGAGTTGTTACACTCAAAGACACGTCCAACCTTTCTCAAATATGAAGCGCATCAAGCGAATGGGATGGCACCTCCCCAACTTCGATGACTCGGCATGGGAAACGCATACACCTTTCCAAGGGCTCACCAAACCCGGGGTAAGTGTTGATCGCAGTTCTCCCCATGTTCCCTTTTATCATTCAACTCCTGCAGGTGGGATTCTTCCGCACGACATTCAATCTCGACCTTACCAAAGGCCACGATATCCCACTTTCCATCGTATTCGACCCCCAACCCGGCCATTATCGCGGTACGTTGTATACTTCATCTCCACCAGAAAGCTGGATGATCTCGATCAAATCAGTGCAACTCTACGTAAATGGTTGGCAGCTCGGAAAGCGTGTCGCCAACATCGGCCCGCAAACCTCCTTCGTCGTGCACGAAGGCATCCTCAACTACTCTGGCCCCAACGTCGTCGCCGTCAGCCTTTGGAGCCTTGGAAACGAAGCAAAGGATCTTAGAATTCCTAGCCTGAGATTGGTTGCGAGCGCGGTGTATGAGGGCGGTGTGGACGGGATAGAATTGAACAACCCTGGCTGGAATGAATTGAGAAAGGTGAATTAGGGGAGAGAGCACCGACTATTCGTGGTCTACGACTTTACCAGGTGGCATGTATGTCGGTGCACAGGCAAAATAACGTGCCCGCGGGAGGGAGTCAAGTCAAGGCTAGTGAACTTAGTGGCCCTGTCACGATAGCCCTATCAGATTATCCGCATCCCTCCCAGAAACTTGGAGCGCAGGACCCAAGCCAGAAGACTGACATCTGAGACAGCCGCGATATTTCCCTTCTCCTTGCTGTCATTCGTTTATCTTCTTACTCGAGCATTTACAGGTCAGTGTGAGGTGTTAGGTGGGATTACCAGGTGCATTCTATCAATACTAAGGGTTCAGTTCAGGCTTTCGTCAAAAACAGTGGGTAATAGTATTCCGCGTGTACAACTTGTAGATCTAGCAAAAATAATATATATCTATTCTCACAGCACCTCTAGCACCCCCCGAAGCCTCTCCACCGCGACCGTATTCTCCTCCGCACTCCCCACCGTGATCCGCAGGCACCCCACACACCCCGCCTCGCCACCTCTATACCTCACCACAACCCCATGCTCCTCCGCCAGCGCCCTATACACCCTCTGCGCCCTCACATTATCCGGCCCGCCCGACCCACCACGCGCGAGGACGGGCACAAGCACAGAGTTCGCGTCGGGCGCACCGAGGGGCGCGCCGAGGTCGGGGAGGGTGGCGAGCAGGGCACGGAGGCGTGTACGTTCGGAGAGGAGGGTGGTGAGTTTTGTGGGGGTGAGGAGGAGGGCCGGGGGGGAGAGCGCGGCGAGGGCGAAGGGCGGCTGTGGGGGTGGAGATGTTGTAGGGGGCTTTGGTGTTGGCGAGGATTTGGATGAGGGGGGGTTGGGAGAGGGCGATTCCGAGGCTGCGTGGGGGTTGGGAGTTAGTAGTTTAAAGGAGGGAGCAGGGGACGGACCGGATGGCGGCGAGCCCGAAGCCCTTGCTGAGAGTCTGCATGACGACGAGGTTGGCAAACTCAGGGACGAGGGAGGCGGCACTATGTTCCACGGGGCCGGCAAAGTCGATGTAGGCCTCGTCGACGACGACGACACCTTTGAAGGGCGGGTAGGAGAGGAGGGAGCGGATGGAGGACAGGGAGAGGAGCGTGCCGGTAGGGTTGCCGGGGGAGCAGAGGAAGATGAGCTTGATCGATGGGTCAACGTCAATCGCGCGCTTGATCTGTATGGATCGCGTCAATCAGGTAGTCGTGGTGGGGAGGAGGGAACGCACCTCGTCGACGCGGAGACTGAAGCGGCCGTGCTCACCACCCTCGCCGGCGGCACCGTCGAGCACCAGAGGGACCTGCACGACGCCGACATCATTCACCTGCGCACAGACGGCGTACATACCATAAGTTGGAGGCGTGGTGAGGATATTTTCCTTCCCTGGGGCGACGCACACGCGCTGGAGGAGGTCGATGACTTCGTCGGAGCCAACGCCGAGGAAGACGTGGTCCGGGCCTGGGAGGCGGCGGAGAGCGGAAAGGCGGGCCTTGATGGGGGCGTGGGCGGGGTCTAGATAGCGGTGGGGAGGGAGGGAGAGGACTTCGGCGTCGAGGGCGGGGTCGGGCGGGATGGAGTGGCCGAGGGCGTTCTCGTTGGCGTCGAGGAGGATGCCGGACTGGTAGTCATCGCGGGCGCAGCGGTACGGGTGAAGCGCAAGGATGTTGGGCCGGATCGCGGCGGCAATGGAGAAGTGCGCTGGGCGCAGTGGCGTCGACGACGACATGGTCACCCGCTAAAAAACCACGCATGGGCTCCGAACTCCGAAACCAAGGGTCGGTGCTGATTTCTGAGGAAGAAATGCCCTGGCATCCCGAGCTTGCGGAACTATTCACCCGTGTCGACCATGCTACAGCTAATGAAAACGAATACCGCGGGCCTTACAATATGCTTTTGGCCCATCTCTTTCCCAACGAGGAGGGCTATATAGTCCACCCGGAGCACAAATACCTCCCCGACTCCACCGATTACGGTATTGCCTTCATTATCAGGGTGAAGGAACTGCGTCCCGTCTTCTTCCTCGAGCTTAAAGCCTATTCCGACCTCAAAGACATTGGTACACGCGCTATTGCTGACCGTGAAATGCGCGAGAGGTTTGAGCGCCTTGTCAATGACCTCAGTATACCAAAGCTTTACGGTCTCAGCGCAATGGGCCCACGGTTTGCGGTATACGAATACACAGTAGCGACAAGGGTCCTGAATCCAGAGCCGGCGGCTATTGCTAAACATTCGAGGTTGGACATTGGCGAGGATGTCGCGCCGGCGTCGCGATGGGAGTACGACGTGCTGGAACCTGCGGGGGAGGCAAAGATGAGGGAGATTGTCCAGGCGGTGAAAGACATGTATAGCACCGTGCGGCTGCGAGGGAATCTGTAAAATCTCGCCTCCATGGGTTGTATCGTACCATATCTTCTGGGACCGAGGGTAGCTAGGCTGATTGTGATCTAAAATTGCATCGAAGTAGGAGATTTGCACTGACTCTGCCTATCATCATAGTACAGGGACTCGAACGAGTATCTTGAAAATCGTGGTATTGGACTAGGATAGACATAACATGGGGGTGGAGAAGCAAAACATGAGTCGACCCAGGCTCGAACTGAGGACCTTCTGTGTGCACACCAGGGGGCCTGACAGGACAATGTAAGACAGATGCGATAACCAACTACGCCATCGACCCTTAAGTTTTCGAGTGGTTTGCCCAAGATTGGATGTTATCGACGCTCCTGGAAGAAATAGTAAAACATGAGTCGACCCAGGTTCGAACTGAGGACCTTCTGTGAAATACATTTGTGCAGGATTCATGTTAGACAGATGCGATAACCAGCTACACCATCGACCCGTGGCGGTTTAGCGTCGCCGTGGATTGGACTCATTGGAGGGAAGTGGAAGGGCATTCATGATTCCCGCTACCTTTAGGTCTCTTTAGGTAGTGGGTCTTGTAGGCATTTCAATGAAATTCCGGGTACTTGAGAGCTGACGTGGGACAGAGAAATAGAATAGGATGCGAGCGCCGGCGACTGTTTA